>JAIGNY010002413.1:0-145000 GCA_020152595.1 Chiridota heheva | reverse complement strand
TGGCCCCTGCTTAAAACAAGAAGATACAACACCCGGCTACATATGCTATATAAAATCAATAACAATCTTGTCGCCATCAATAAAGATGAACTTATCCCCACCGTCAGAACTAATACAAGAAATAATCATGGCCTTAATTTCCAGGTTCCCTATGCTAAAAAGAATGTATATAAACACTCTTTCTTTCCTCACACACTAAAGGATTGGAATGCTTTACCATCAGACATTGTACATGCACTAAGTCTCAACTGTTTCAAAGCTAAACTTACTAACACTTGTATTGCTAACTAGTTTTTTTTTATATTATTTTTTACTCATGCTTTTTACGCTCGGTTGGCGTTCATGTCCTCTTGAAAGATTTTTGCCAACTTAACCGATTCAGATTCAGATCATGAATGGCAGAGAAGAGATAGGTCTTGATTATGCATACCCAAACTTGACGAGATCTGGGTCAGAAAAAGTGTCATGGCCAACTGTTTTACCATGGACCCACACCAAAATTTGACTTATTTGGATAGCACCTCTTCACTTCAGCCTAAAAAAAGGTCCAAAACCTCAGGTTAACCCCATATTAACATACCATCATCTAAAAGATATTAGAAGGTTTTTCAGAAATCATGGCAAAAGCTTGCAAACTTCACCTTTGTGGTACAAAGAAGCCCAGAAACATAAAAAGACTATTTAATCATATGTTTTAATGGGGCAAATAATGAGTTGTGTGCTATCTGTAGCATGGCTGCTTTTACATGCAGGAAATGCATTCAAGTCATATACAAGTAATTCAAATCTACTTTCATTCTAACTGCACTAATCACTTCCTTCTTGGGTTTATATTGATTTTCAAACTTTTTCTTTGAAGGGTTTCCAACTTGAAGCTACACTTTTGTTACAAAGGGTAGCAACAACACTCACATGCTGGCTATTGTATCTGCAACAACACTCACATGCCGGCTATTGTATCTGCAACAACACTCACATGCCGGCTATTGTATCTGCAACAACACTCACATGCCGGCTATTGTATCTGCAACAACACTCACATGCCGGCTATTGTATCTGCAACTACACTTACATGCCGGCTATTGTATCTGCAACAACACTCACATGCCTGCTATTGTATCTTTTCTCTTTCAATCAAATTGAATCAATATCATTCTATTTGCTATCTTTATTAGTAACAGAAAGAAAATATCAAAATAATAACGTGTAAGATTCACTTCATGAATACCTTTTATGCGCCATTCATCATTAATAAAAAAAACAGATAACTGACTTTCTGATTGAAGCTTTTGCTATTGCATTCAGTACAGGCATTCATTAAGTAAAGATTGATGTCGAGGCAGAGTATTTATATATGCAATTAATGCACTGGGCAAAAGACTTTGGCACAGGTGGAATGGCTTGACTTTAGGGTCATTCGCGAGTGCAAAGTCCTTTGAAGCGTGTATTAAATGTGTATATAAACACAATGCCAAAACATAAATCTTTTATACAATTTCTGTGTTAAATTGTTTTAAATGCACAAAAAACGACTAAAATGACTGAAAAACAAGAACAGTTTACATGTTTTTATTAATACATTCACCTGTTCTGAAAATGGAATAAACCAAATAATGAAGGCCGTGCATTACGGGGATTTAATTCACAGGTCATGACAATGCAAATACTCCATAGAAATGTTATAATGACTGATAAAGCAGACTGCCACCAGACTGCCACCAGACTACCCCAGTAAACAAACCACAACAGCTGCATCTCACCTGGCATGATTACTTCAGGAAAGCCCATTTTTCTTGCCATTGCCGTCTTGCTGTCAACTAAGTGTGGATACTCTTTGAAAACCTGAAACAGGGATATACTTTGATGAGTTAATGTGCGATGATGGATGGCTGTTTGAGTAGTGTCTCAGTTAGGAAATCAGTTTGTAAGACAGTCCCAGTACTTTCAGTGTCTTTGTACTCTTTTAAGGATTAGTTCAGTGCAAGCAAGTTCATATTATGATATGACATATCCAATGATTTTAAACCATAAAACCTCAAGAAAAAATATGATAGAATATACAAAGACTGCATAAAGAGCACTGTGAGGGTCTGACATAACAGCTAGTCTGATTTCAGTCATTTTTACACAAGCTTACAGAGTTTCAAACTTCCAATATGTCCTTAACATAATAAGATCTTTGAATGCTTTCTTTACCCATTTTGTTTAAGTCCTCTTTAGTACGGACTTGCTTGACCTCTGAACTAATACATTCAGACCAACTATCATGTCTCCAATTTTCACTTTAAGCTAAAGCAAGGTGATATCAGACATGGAACTCTAATACTAAAGTGCCACAATACAAAGAAGGATCATCCGCCTGATTCTAGCACATACCTCTAACCATAGGGTCTATGGATTGTATAACAATTCCATGGAATATACACAATACAAATTGAAAGAGTAACAATTTTTTAACAACAATTGAAACTTATGTCATGATACTTATGATGCTATTTAAGAAATCACCTACAAAACCGCCCACATTAAATTGGCCATCGCATCGTGAATGGTGATAAAATATGATGCTCCAACTATATCAACGTTTTCATTACACCTATTGCAAATGCTTAACGTAATATCGGCCATCGCATCGCATTTACTACACCTATTGCAAATGCTTAACGTTACACCTTTATTGCAAATGCTTAACGTAATATCAGCCATCGTATCGCATTTACTACACCTATTGCAAATGCTTAACGTATTATTGGCCGTCGCATCGCGTTTATTACACCTATTGCAAATGCTTAACGTAATATTCGTATCGCATTTACTACACCTATTGCAAATGCTTAACGTAATATTGGCCGTTGCATCGCGTTCGTTTCATTGTTGTGGTGTGCACAGGCATCTACTTGACACTATACTGTTTTCGTTTGAGCATTAATTACATAGCAGAACGATTGATTGTTCTATCAGGATTTTGATAGAACTGGGGAAGGCTTCTGCAGTTAAAAAATCTAAAATTCCCAGACATTTTCCGATAATTGTCAGCTTTCGATAATTGTCAGCCGTGATGTGTCTATGTAATCATAAAAATAGACACCAACCAAGATTTTTTCGCGGAATGAGCACTAGGCCTATATACACGTACTCTCGGAGCTGTATGCCACAGTAGTGTTCTACTACTAGTGTAGGCCTATTGTTAGTATTATACTCAGTTAAGTTAGTGTGCAGTCAGCAACGAGCATGTCCAAACTAGGACACTGCATGGACTGCAACTTGTTAATTCGTGTCTTTAACGGGCAAGATAAGATTGAAATACGACATATGATATATAATTACAGAGAAACAAATATAAAAACCGCAAGTTTAACTTAACTTTGGGAGGAGAGATAAGAAATGAGTAGGCCTACCGACATTTTAATGTACATCCTTGTTCTTTTTTATACAATTTTTCTATATAATGGCATTGAAAGGTCATCTTGAATTTAAAGAAAATAAATCATTTTGCCTTGGAAAAAGGGAAAATTTGACCAACAGTTTCAACCCACCATACGGTCCTTACCTCTGACTTCCTCCCAAGTAAAATACACCTTCTAAAGTGGGGGAACGCAGCAAATTAAAACATTTTTAAGTTGGCATCACCTTTATTACACAAGAATAAACCTAATCTGAATGGGAACCTCTGAAATGTTTCATGGGGGGAGGGGGGGGGGGGGGGTGACGGTAGGAGAGGGGGGGGCACTTTGGAAAATTTTCCATATACATATTTTTTTGTTTGATTATTCACAGCCCCCCTGCTAGCTACAGGTCTGTTTGTTTATTATCTTGCATTTCTAATCTTTGTATTTCATCTTGTAGTCTATTGAGACTTGCCTGTCAATACAGTCAAGTGCTCTCCGTCATATATTCCAGGCTACAATATATCTGTAAACTCTTGATTGACTGCTTCAAATTTTTTGGTAACTGTCTATACCAGTTTTCGTTGCGGCTTGAAAAATTACAGAAAATTATCAAGACTCTTCACTTTGAAAGGGTACCGAATTTTCTATGCTAAATTATCCTGAAGTTGGTAATTGTATAGCCTATATACATGTTGAATAATACTGATCAACTTAAAAATGTAAGACTATTCTCAATTACCAATACTGAATATATCGATTTCTAAACTTCTCAGCTTTAATATCAGTCGATTCACTCTCTTTATACTTAGTTCAGAAACTACATGTTTCTGTGAGTTTCAGGTTTTAAGTGCCACCCCAAGGAGGAGGGGTCAAGAAAAAGCCTAGGGGAATCAGAGACTGATGAAGGATTGTAAAAGAGGGGAGGGGTGTGCAAGATTTTTAAACCAAGGTCAATTCACGAAAAGTATGGCAAAAGTGTAAAAAGAGGGGGAGGGGGAAGGTTCAAACCCCCCTGAGCTTTTCTCTGTATTCACTCTTGGGGAATGCCCAAGCTTTGAATACTTACATTTTAACATTTCCTGGCCACAGTGAGGAGTTGCTGTATTTGCCATGCCATACCACAACGGCACACTGATCATATGAAAAATGTTTTCCAACCTAAGAATGTCAGATTCTTCTTAACTGTGGCGTAGCATAGCCAGGCATAGGTGTAGGAAGTGGGGCCACAGTGCCCCCAACTTTTCCGAAAATAACAAAAGTACCCCACAATTACTGTCTCAATAGTAGGAAACTAGTGGTTTTGTCAGTCCCATGTACAGGAGGAATGGGTCCTCATTGGAAAAGTGTCCCTTTTACTTAACTTTGTTGCTTTAGACTCACTTTGGGATGGGGAACATATGACTTGCGAAGTGCCCCCTAAGAGGTTGTGCCAACCCCCCCCCCCACCTTTTCCACACACACACACACTTTTCTAAGCTTCCTACACCCCTGTAACCAGGGGTGGCCCTTTAGTTGAATTCTGGCCCCTAAATCCATTGTTGTAATGTAGTAAACAGCTTTCTCATTAAAAAATTGCCACAAAGTATAAATCTACCAGGTACAGCTGTGCCACTGCTTCTCAAAGGTATAAAAGTAAGGCTCCATTCCCATTTCAGGTGACCAGTGGGCCCTGTCGAAATACAATAATTGCCTTGTTCCAACCCAAAATGTACTCTATATCATTGCTTTCTAGAGTTATAATGTATAAAGTGGGTTTTACTTTTGAACAAGATTTGAACAAGATTTCTGTTGTCCTGGTTGTTTGTGGTCTCATAGTATATGCATCATTGTTTGTGCCATCATTTCTTTCTTCTGTTGAAGTTTCAAATGGGCTGAATTTCTTTTTGAAATACCATATGAAGCCTTCAAAAGCTGCACATATCTTGTTTTAGTACGGAGTTTTGTAAGTGCTGGGCTGCAATTTCTTTAACTACTTTATGTATAGAAATCTAGATCATGAAAACATTCCAGAGGGGCTACCGTAGAAGTAGATGGGCGAAAGTAGTAAATCCATAAATGTCTGCTTGTGCTGCAGTTTTGGGCTGGTCTGCAATTTTTTTAAATACCATGCAAATGATGGTCAGAAGGGCTAGAGTAGATGGATGAAAGTGGACAAATTTCTGTGAGGGCCAATTGTTTCTATAGAAAAAATGGGGCAAAAATCGGACAAAATATGTCACTTTACCAAATTTTCTGGTGGGGCAAGGGGAGGGGAAGGGAGGGGGGCAGAGCAATCTCATGTGTGTGGGGAGAAATCTTGTGAGGGAGAAGTGATCTCGTGGGGGAGGGATGCAGCCACTGTTGTCCTGGTCTCATTTCTACAACAAGCAGCAGTGATTGAGATATAATTTCTTTCTTCCATGATTCATGTATTAAAATTGCAAATAAAGTCATTGTTTTAAATAAAATATTAATAGAATACAGAAGGCTACACACATTTTTAATATAGTATGGAGTCTTGTAAGTGCAACAGTCTTTAAATGTTTTCAACACCTACTTGCAATGAAATCACTGAAAATAGTTCTTTATAAAAAGTAGACAAAATTACTTTTGACATTCGTAAGAATACATCACACAGCCAATTAATAAGCAGAAAATCATTTATTTTTAGTCTGAACTTGGTTTACTACTGGCTCAACCCGACAAATACTGTAGTTGAAAATCTTGTTTTATGTGTGCTGAAGTAAGAGCTTTAAAGGATTAGTGCAGGTCTTAAACAAGTCCATCTTAAATGAAAGAGGATTTCAAAAGAAACAAATTGGTGAAGAAAGCATTCAAAATTCTTATTCAGTTAAGGAGATATTCAAGTTTAAAATTTGGTATAATTGGTATAGTAACAACTGAAATCAGACTAGTTGTGACATCACAGCCTCAGATTCCACAAAATATATCAGTATTTTATCATAGTTTGTCCTGTAATTTTGTGGCTTAAAAGACATTGCATATGTCAGGAAAGTGGTAAAACAGAATCAAGTAAGGCTAATTGTAAGATACCACCTAAAAAAATGAAAAAAGAAAAAATTATAATAGTAAAATATTGAGATAAATTCTCTTTAAAATACATTAACAATTGTTAGGAATGTGAGGATCAGGGCACTAACTTTTTATTGTAGACTTACTACACCAGTCATTTCTAGACAGATAAGACAGAGCTTTAAACTTGACTATCTCCTTAACGGAATAAGATATTGAATTAAGTTTCTTCTCCATTTGTTTCTATTTAAGTCCTCTTTCACATAAGGTATAGACCTGCTGGACCACTGAACTATTCCTCTAAATTATAAGCTATATCATTCAAGTGCTAGAGAGATACTTGCAAGGTGTTACTAAACTAATTTATAAACCCACAATGCTTAACGATAACAGGATGCACTATGATTTTTTCAAGCTAGAATTGACAGTTGTGGGACTGGGGGTATATGCTTGATCCTTTGCGTTATTGTTTCTAAATTTATATGCCTTCCTGTTTTATTTTTGCTTGCCTATCATATATACAGACAGTGTGTGGGTGAGCTGGAAGGGGAAGGGAGATTCTTCCAAAGTTATTGTCTTCTTCCAAATCTATATAAATACATGTTTCCTCAAACTTGTAGACATACATGTTCTTCCAAAGTTGTAGACATACATGTTCTTCCAAAGTCGTAGACATGCATGTTCTTCCAAAGTCGTAGACATGCATGTTCCTCCAAAGTCGTAGACATACATATTCCACCAGTAGAATTATTGAGCCCAAAATAAAGTAAAAGGGGAATTTCATTTTTAGAAGGGGCACTTTTCCAACAGGACACATCCAAACATTTCCAAGTGGGACCCATCATGGATTATCTAGGTGGCAAGCTACTGCACTTCATGACCTATGGTAACATTTCATGCTTGGTGCAAAATTGAAATTGAGAACATTACTTATTAATTGCCAACTCTTTAAAATTACTGAGGAAGGAGCAGTCAAGTTTCCTTAGGCGTACACATTATCAGATTGTCTTCAACTGAAAATCACTTTGAAAATGCACACTGGAGGGAAAAAGGTGGGCACGATATGTTTCATCAATAACTGTGACATATAGTACAGTAGTTGCTGATGTAGGATATAAGTGTATTTTCTCCTGGGACGTACAACAACAAATTCAAATGTGAACAAAAACAAAACATCAAAATTCATGCAGAATAATGATTATAGACATCTATAGAAATCAAAATTGTCACGCAGGGCGGATTTTGTAAACACAAAGTGGAAGAGTATACCCCATGGTTAATATACCCCCTACCCTCTCCATCAGACTTGTTCTTAAACTATAAATATATGATTTTGAAACATTTTTTTCACTCTCAAAACATTTGTACTTTTAATATTAAACTTTTCTCATTGCTTATGCTGTGAGGGGCGGTCAAAGGGGACAATTTCCAAGAACATTGGTCTTGAATGTTGGATAATGGTCATATACTGTAAGTAAACAATAAGACAAAGAAAAAAAATATCCTTTTAATTCATGATCTGCCAGTTACAAAATGCGATCAACAAGAATGAAAACAAAATTTCATTGAAATATAAAACCATCTAAATATAGCATGCTAAACAGTAATTAGAGAAGTAAAAGAAATAATACAAGGATAATGTATACAAATATCCCTAAAAAGAAAGAAACAAGAGAGAAAATAGCATTAGACTTTCATGAAATAACACCAATTTCGCTGTAGGCTATTCTTATTATATTTGGTAGGGGAGGGGGAGGCATCCGATTTCATGGCCATCATGATTGGTACACTTCAGGCCAGGGTACGTGTAGCCATACACTGTTTAGCATCATTTAAATTGCTTCAGTGACAGCTGAAAAAAATGATTTGCTTCTAACAAATGTTATAAGCCGTTTTGTATCAATTCTAATGTGCAACTCAATGGTTGTTGCCAATATATATAGGGTGTCAATATTTGAACACAATTTTAAGCCTAAGCTGGTATTTCTACATGTAAGCATATACAAAGGCCCGGTAGTAGTACCGTTAGGCAAATGATACCAAGATTGTACAGCAAACCTTCAGACAATATCAATTCCTAAACTTTGTCTCGCACAATATGAACTCACTGAAGCAGGAATGTGAAGAGAAAAAAAACGGAGCCGAATTTTAGTTACGAATCTGGATATGCACTCAGGTTGAAATCACAATATCACATATTACCATTTATGCAGCTAGAATGTACAATATCGTCGATGCGTGATATTATGATATATCGTTCAATCATGATTTACCGTTGTACAGTTAAAACGTTAGCAAGTGTTCAGTTATTTTGATAAGAAAATTTATCGTAATCACGATAGACGATGCGACGGCCAATTTAATGTGGGCGGTACTGTATATGCACGTAACCATAACCACCATTATCAACCATATTTTACCATGACATACTTATTTTACATGCATATCACACTAACTACTACGACATAACCATTTTACATGCATGTAACATTAACTACCATGAGATACCCATTTTAAATGCATATAACTTTAACTAATATGTTTTTCGTGCATGTATACCATGGCATACCTGCATGGAACCCATTTTACCGTGTCTGCATTTTACCGTGTCTGCATTTTACCGTGTCTGCATTTTACCATGTCTGCATTTTACCTCGTCTGCATTTTACCTCGTCTGCAGTTTACTTTGTCTGCAGTTTACCTCGTCTGCAGTTTACCTCGTCTGCATTTTACCGTGTCTGCATTTTACCGTGTCTGCATTTTACCGTGTCTGCATTTTACCAAGTCATACCTATTTTTCATGCATGTAACCCATGACACATGCAAGTAATCCATTCTACCATCTCATACCTGTTTCGCCTCTCCTGGTATCATCTTCAGAGCTACCCAGATCCCCTGCCCTTTGTGATTGATCTCCTTAGCACCCAAAACTTTCTTCATAACGCTGTCAAGGCAGTCATCGCTCGAACATCTGCCAAATCAAGGTACATAAGTGAGGTTTGTTTGTTTGTTTGATGAGGTCTTCTTATTTCAATTCAAAGAAATGAGAGAAATTCAAGAACAACATCTGCCAAATCAAGGTACATAAGTGAGGTGCTTCTTATTTCAATTCAAAGAAATAGACCACATCTAATAGTAAACAACCAACTATACTGATAACGAGGACAAGAAACCATAACTCATCAATGTCTAAAACCAATAATATATTCATAGCCAGTCATACTGATCATGCCATAGTCCTACTGATCATGCCATAGTCCTACTGATCATGCCATAGTCACACTGATCATGCCATAGTCGCACTGATCATGCCATAGTCACACTAATCATGCCATAGTCATACTGATCATGCCATAGTCCTACTGATCATGCCATAGTCCTACTGATCATGCCATAGTCACACTGATCATGCCATAGTCATACTGATCATGCCATAGTCACACTAATCATGCCATAGTCACACTGATCATGCCATAGTCACACTAATCATGCCATAGTCACACTGATCATGTCATAGTCATACTGATCATGCCATAGTCATACTGATCATGCCATAGTCATACTGATCATGCCATAGTCACACTGATCATGCCATAGTCACACTGATCATGCCATAGTCATACTGATCATGCCATAGTCACACTGATCATGCCATAGTCACACTAATCATGCCATAGTCGTACTGATCATGCCATAGTCAAACTGATCATGCCATAGTCCTACTGATCATGCCATAGTCACACTAATCATGCCATAGTCATACTGATCATGCCATAGTCACACTGATCATGCCATAGTCACACTGATCATGCCATAGTCGCACTGATCATGCCATAGTCACACTGATCATGCCATAGTCACACTGATCATGCCATAGTCACACTGATCATGCCATAGTCACACTAATCATGCCATAGTCACACTAATCATGCCATAGTCATACTGATCATGCCATAGTCACACTGATCATGCCATAGTCACACTGATCATGCCATATTCGCACTGATCATGCCATAGTCACACTGATCATGCCATAGTCACACTGATCATGCCATAGTCACACTAATCATGCCATAGTCGCACTGATCATGCCATAGTCGTACTGATCATGCCATAGTCATACTGATCATTCCATAGTCATTCTGATCATGCCATAGTCATACAGATCATGCCATTGTCGTACTGATCATGCCATAGTCATACTGATCATGCCATAGTCACACTGATCATGCCATAGTCGCACTGATCATGCCATAGTCGTACTGATCATGCCATAGTCATACTGATCATTCCATAGTCATTCTGATCATGCCATAGTCATACAGATCATGCCATAGTCGTACTGATCATGCCATAGTCATACTGATCATTCCATAGTCATTCTGATCATGCCATAGTCATACTGATCATGCCATAGTCATACTGATCATGCCATAGTCATACTGATCATGCCATAGTCATACTGATCATAATCATTAAAAAAAACACTTTGAAAATGTGATAAAGCTAAGCATGAGAGATATGGTAAAATCCCTCTCATTTAGTATTTTCTTGAACAGTTTTTGCATCATTCCTTCCCCCAGATTGTATTCTTTAGTCACTTTTTTGTTACTTATTGATAGATTGGGAGAAAGAAATATTTCACCCCCTCCCCATATCCCTTTAGAGGTTCTCATACAATGCAAAGAATGTGTTACTCCCTCTCTCCCACTCCACTAAATTACTGTTGGGATGGTAAGGAGCTTGATACCCCTTTTCCTTCCCTTCCCACCACACTAGAATGATAAACAAAATAGTTTTGGCTTGCTCCACCCGATCTACCTACTGTGGTGTAAAACAAAATAGTTTTGTTATCATACCTGTCTACAGACCACACCCCGGGTTCAAAATCCTTTTGGGTAGACACGCCAGTGCACCTACTACTGGTTATCAAAGACCGTGGACAAAATGAGTTTTGGTTGTCGATGTTATCCTCTACCGTCCACACTAGAATGATAAACCTGTGTTCTCGTCCACCCTCATCCTACTACTCCACACGTTGATAAACAATAGCATTTGTACTATCATAACCAAATAGAATGATAAACAAAATCATTGTTTGTGTTGTTCAACTCTCCTCTACTCTCACTCTGATAAACAAAATGGCATGCTCCACCCTCATCCTACTACTGGAATGGTAAGAAAAAGCTGCATTTCAGCCTTCCAACTTACTGCTGGAATGGTAAGAAGTAATGTTTCTCCACATCTGTTTCCTGTTTTCCTGAGATGATATCTGTTATTTCCATGACTGCTACTCCACATGGTCTCTTCAGGCCCACTGTGTATTTCTTGTTGTTGTCCTTTGCTGCATCACCCTCCTTTAACTCCATTCTCCCTATTGCATTGAAAATGACATTTTCCTCACAGTAAACCTCATGCTCAAAATTTTACTATCATTTCAAAATAGAGAACAACTTTAAGAAATATCAATTTCAAGCACCAGGTTTCTATTTGAAACCAGACATCGCACACGATACAAATCCCCACGCCACTAATGAAATGCTTTCCACCCTATGTCACACCTGCCATCCCACCCTATGTCACACCTGCCATCCCACCCTCTGTTCCACATGCCATACCATGCTACTTCCCTCCCTACAGAAATCATACATGAAACTCCATATACCATTTCACCACATGACCCATATGCCATCAGACCTGCTATTAAGATGACATCCCATTGTATGCCTTGCCACCCTGTCCCATATATCATGCCACCCTGTCCCACATGCCATCCCATCCCTGTACCACATGCCATCCCACCCTGTCCAACATGCCACCCCTCCTTGTACCAACTGCCAACCCACCCTGTCCCACAGGCCATTCCTTGCCATCCCACCCTGTCCCACATGCTATCCCACCTGAAATCCAGATGACATTCCATTACATGTCATCCTGTCCCACATGTCATCCCAGT
Source organism: Chiridota heheva (assembly GCA_020152595.1). Taxonomy (NCBI): domain Eukaryota; kingdom Metazoa; phylum Echinodermata; class Holothuroidea; order Apodida; family Chiridotidae; genus Chiridota; species Chiridota heheva. Next base: position 132,643 of record JAIGNY010002413.1, on the reverse strand, counting down.
GTCCCCCATGCCATCTCACCTCGTGCCATATGACATCCCGCCTGTCATAAATGCCATGACGCCACCTTGTTTCATATGCCATGCCACCCTGTCCTAAATGCCATCCCACCCTGTCCTACATGCTACAACATCTTGTCCCACATTCCATGGCACTGCCCTACATGCCAACCTGTCCCACATGCCACCCTGTCCTACAGGCCATCCCCTGTCCCCGGGCCATCTCACCCTGTCCGACATTTAATCCCATCCTGTCCCCCACGCCATCCCACCTGCATCCCAATTCTTATATCTACCAATCATTATGTCATCTTTCACCCAACATTCTTTTATCCAACTCCCATCCCCTCACTTCTATCAACCCTACATGCCCATTCACCTACCATCCCCTTCACCTGCCATCCTCCAATAATCTACCATCCTTCATTCACCTACCATCCTCCAACCATCCTCCATTCCCCAACATGCCCCATTCACCTTCCATTCTCCTTTCACTTACTAACCCAACCCACCTTTTGCCACCTACTCATCTACCAAATATACTCTTAACAACTAATCATTCAAACCTTCAATATGACCCTTCACTTACTCCATTGCAGCACGCTCCCCCCTTAATTCTGATGCTCCCAATAAAAACATGCTCAAATGTGTTTCCCTTAATGAACCAGATAGGGCTGATTTTACCAAATCAAAATGAAAATCAATTGCAGATTAATTTGGAGATTACCATAGTCTATTATGTTTGCACTACATTCACTTGAAAACTTGTTGTGTTTTTCCTATTCATTCTAAAGAAACTTAATTATAAATTTCATTCAGTCGTCAGCTCTATTACTTTTTTCAGGACAGAACAAATATTTCACTTGCTATTCAATTATTCCCAGATTCTTTCAAGGCAAGATTTTCCTTTCTATAAATTTCTTTCATAAAAATAATTGAAATTCCTTTTCAAGGACAGAAATCTTTTGTTCCCCAGTAGCTAAACAATGCACGAGGCCGGACAGACAATGGATGTGGACAAACGGACGGAGGAACAAACAACAGTAAAGATGCTATATCCCCTCTTCCCCAACTTCCTTGGCGAGGGGATAACAGTCTCAAAACACACTTATTTGTGCCCTTTGGAAGGAGAATGTAGATAGAACTCAGCATTGTGCACCTGCAAATGATCAATTATCTACAACTTTTAGGAAAAGCAGACTACACACACTGTAAACATTGAAGAGTATGGACTTGAACATAAAATTTTGTCTACTGCTTTTACAAATTTCCAACTTAAATCTTGCACATCTCCCAGTTCAAATTCTACTTCACCTAGTAACCCACATCAATGATTTAAAGAGAACACATTCAACTTCCATAGCCCTAGTGTAGAGACTAGCCCTTCCACCTCTACCAATGAGTTAGCCCTAGTGCAGAGAATAGCCCTTCCACCTCTACCAATGAGATAGCCCTAGTGTAGAGACTGGCCCTTCCACCTCTACCAATGAGATAGCCCTAGTGCAAAGATTAGCCCTTCCACCTCTACCAATGAGATAGCCCTAGTGTAGAGACTAGCCCTTCCACCTCTACCAATGAGATAGCCCTAGTGCAGAGACTAGCCCTTCCACCACTACCAATGAGATAGCCCTAGTGTAGAGACTATCCCTTCCACCTCTACCAATGAGTTTCAGTTCCATATTGCTTTGCAGCACACTAAGATTCTCTTAAAGCTTTGAATGTTTCAAACCCAAATGGCCATTCACAGATGGCGGATAACCTGATTTTAAGTCTTAGTAAATGCCTGGACAGATAACTAAAACCTCTACCATTACAGTATTTGCTGTCACTACCAGCACTACAACGATATAGCAGACTCCATTACAACATATGCACTTACCTATCCTAATAATCTGACATACAAGATGTAGCTTTTCTCGCTGTAAGTCTTTAGCACCGAGGTCCTGAGGAAAGAAAAGTGAAAGTTGGAAAAGACGGTCTAATATTATACATCTGAAAGTGTAAGAACTATAAGACAAAAAAGGGTGACAATGCTTTTAAACAGAGATTTTAAAAAGGGAAAATAAATCACCAGAATAGTTGATCCAGGAACAAAAACATACTAAAAAACAACAAGCATTGGATCATTTTAAACTTGCCAATACTATATTAATAAAGCACCTAGCTGATGTAACAGTTTGCAATGAATATTACATTTTGGTGTTAAACAGGTAAAAAAATTTGAGAAATCTTCATACATTTTCCCTATGTCTGTTACATGATGGTGTAAGAGCTTCCATGACTGAAAACTAAAAAAAAAACACCAGGCTAGCTCCCCATACACCAGGCTAGCTCCCCATACACCAGGCTAGCTCCCCATACACCAGACTAGCTCACCATACACCAGGTTAGCTTGCCATACACCAAGCTAGCTCCCCGTATACAGGCTAGCTCCCCAGATGCCAGGCTAGCTCCCCATATACCAGGCTACATGTAGCTCCCCATATACAGGCTAGCTCCCCAGATGCCAGGCTAGCTCCTCAGACACCAGGCTAGCTCCCCATACACCAGGCTAGCTCCCCATATACAGGCTAGCTCCCACATACACCAGGATAGTTCACCATACACCAGGCTAGCTCCCATGCACCAGGCTAGCTCACCATACACCAGGCTAGCTCACCATACACCAGGCTAGCTCCCCATGCACCAGGCTAGCTCCCCATACACCAGGCTAGCTCCCATACACCAGGCTAGCTCACCATACACCAGGCTAGCTCCCCATACACCAGGCTAGCTCCCCATGCACCAGGCTAGCTCACCATACACCAGGCTAGCTCCCCATACACCAGGCTAGCTCACCATACACCAGGCTAGCTCCCCATACACCAGGCTAGCTCCCCATACACCAGGCTAGCTCCTCATACACCAGGCTAGCTCACCATACACCAGGTTAGCTTGCCATACACTGGGCTAGCTCCCCATATACAGGCCAACTCCCCAGATGCCAGGCTAGCTCCTCAGACATCAGGCTAGCTCCCCATGCACAAGCTAGCTCCCCATGCACCAGGCTAGCTCCCCATACACCAGGCTAGCTCCCCATACACCAGGCTAGCTCCCCATGCACCAGGCTAGCTCCCCATGGACCAGGCTAGCTCCCCATGCACCAGGCTAGCTCACCATGCACCAGGCTGGCTCACCATACACCAGGCTAGCTCCCATACACCAGGCTAGCTCCTCAGACAAAAGGCTACTTCCCCATACACCAGGCTAAATCCCCAAATAACTGGCTAGCTCCCCAACAAGCTATGCTCCCAGAAAGGGAATCGAACATTGGAGTACGGGTCTATTAATGAGCCACCATGCTTCCCATGTTGTAAGACTGCAGAATAATTACCTCACCATTCTTTTCCTGCCAGTCCTCAGTATATGAGATGGACGTGATACCCACTAATCCAACACTTAATATTATGCTTATTCATGACCAGCCTGAGTAGCCACTTAATAAAGACATGCATACTTACTGTAAAAAGAGCTTTTAAGTTGTTGAAGAGGCTGATGTCCTTAGGAGTGCCTTTACTGGTCCATTTTACAACATAAGATTCACTGAAAGAGCAACATCAATTTGTCTAGTATTTCACTTAGTACAGTATGGTATGACACATTTTGGACATCATTTAAACAAGATATCGTTAAAGATAGCATGATAGTATGTCCAGCATTGGTTTAGTATCACTGGTTTTAGCTCCTCTAATTGCTGATTTTAAGTGTTAAGAGCTGTTTGTAAAATCATTTGTGTGGTTAAGTCAATGTGACCAGGATACCAAACTGAACCTTCTCAAAGAGCTGTTTGTAAGTCACCACTTGCCATAAAAACATGAAAAATGAAACAAAATAGACCAGGGTGAGTGACCATAAGTTGAGGACTTCTTTTCTTGAACATAGGTAGGCCAATTATTATGCAACCAATGAATGCAAATGAGTTTAACAGGGATAAATCTTATGCAAGATTGTCATCCAAACAGGCTAAACATATTTCATACATTTGGAACCAACTTTTCAAATTTCTTTATTTAACTTTAAAAAATGTCAACATATTGAATAAAGTTCATCCCAATCCGAAGGTACTCCACCTACCACAGGTACCCCACCTACCATAGGCACCCCGCCTACCATGGCACCCGCCTACCATAGGCACCCGCCTACCATAGGCACCCGCCTACCATAGGCACCCCGCCTACCACCCCGCCTACCATGGCACCCGCCTACCATAGGCACCCGCCTACCATGGGCACCCGCCTACCATAGGCACCCGCCTACCATGGGCACCCGCCTACCATAGGCACCCGCCTACCATGGGCACCCGCCTACCATAGGCACCCCGCCTACCATAGGCACCCCGCCTACCATAGGCACCCCGCCTACCATAGGCACCCCGCCTACCATAGGCACCCCGCCTACCATAGGCACCCCGCCTACCATAGGCACCCCGCCTACCATAGGCACCGCCTACCATAGGCACCCCGCCTACCATAGGCACCCCGCCTACCATAGGCACCCCGCCTACCATAGGCACCCCGCCTACCATAGGCACCCCCTACCATAGGCACCCCGCCTACCATGGGCACCCCCCTACCATAGGCACCCGCCTACCATAGGCACCCCGCCTACCATTGGCACCCGCCTACCATGGGCACCCCGCCTACCATTGGCACCCCGCCTACCATAGGTACCGTTGCCGCCTACCATAGGTACCCGCCTACCATAGGTACCCGCCTACCATAGGTACCCGCCTACCATAGGTACCCGCCTACCATAGGTACCCCGCCTACCATAGGTACCCCGCCTACCATAGGTACCCCGCCTACCATAGGTACCCCACCTACCATAGGTGCCGCCTACCATAGGTACCCCCTACCATAGGTACCCCACCTACCATAGGTACCCCACCTACCATGGTACCCCACCTACCATAGGTACCCCACCTACCATAGGTACCCCACCTACCATAGGTGCCCCACCTACCATAGGTACCCCACCTACCATTGGTACCCCACCTACCATAGGTACCCCACCTACCATAGGTACCCCACCTACCATAGGTACCCCACCTACCATAGGTACCCCACCTACCATAGGTACCCCACCTACCATAGGTACCCCACCTACCATAGGTAACCCACCTACCATAGGTACCCCACCTACCATAGGTACCCCACCTACCATAGGTACCCCACCTACCATAGGTACCCCACCTAACATAGGTACCCCACCTACCATAGGTACCCCACCTATAATATCATACGGATGTGAGTTCTACAGTCAAACTGACCTAAAAGGGTTCAGAGTCAAAACATGGCAATGCTTTAAATAGTGAGCTATAAGAACCATCAGCAATCCCTGAAACACTTAACTGATCTAGATACAAAGCACTTTGAAACACTTTATTTCTGCAGATTGCTTTCCTGTGAAAAATAACTTCACATCCTTGAAACAGTCTTGATAAGATTTTCCACTTAACATGGTTATCTTTATTATTCTATTTCCTTAAAATGTTTATATTTTTTCTTTCTTCAGAATCTATGAAAGCTTTAAAGTCCATGTTTAATAAATGTCACTTACACTTTATTTCTTCTCACAAGAAAGTGGAAGCAGCAATGGTTTTGTTCTTCAAAAGATGCATATATCAAAATCTATTTTTCTCCGGACGTGAGAAAACATTTTTTCAGCAGTAAATCTAAGAACCATGAGGACAGAGTCTTTCAGGGGCATTCATAATACCAGGCACCATAAGGACAGAGTCTTTCAGGGGCATTCATAATACCAGGCACCATGAGGACAGAGTCTTTCAGGGGCATTCATAATACCAGGCACCATGAGGACAGAGTCTTTCAGGGGCATTCATAATACCAGGCACCATGAGCATAGAGTCTTTCAGGGGCATTCATAATACCAGGCACCATGAGGACAGAGTCTTTCAGGGGCATTCATAATACCAGTCTTTCAGGGGCATTCATAATACCAGGCACCATGAGGACAGAGTCTTTCAGGGCATTCATAATACCAGGTACCATGAGGACAGAGTCTTTCAGGGGCATTCATAATACCAGGCACCATGAGGACAGAGTCTTTCAGGACAGAGTCTTTCAGGGGCATTCATAATACCAGGGCATTCTTTCAGGGCATAATACCATTCATAATACCAGGCACTATGAGGGACAGGTCTTTCAGGGCATTCAGAGTCTTTCAGGGGCATTCATAATACCAGGTACCATGAGGACCATTCATAATACCAGGCACCATGAGGACAGAGTCTTTCAGAGGACAGAGTCTTTCAGGGGCATTCATAATACCAGGCACCATGAGGACCTTTCAGGGGCATTCATAATACCAGGCACCATGAGGACAGGCACCATGTCTTTCAGGGGCATTCATAATACCAGGTACCATGAGGACAGAGTCTTTCAGGGCATTCATAATACCAGGCACCATGAGGACAGAGTCTTTCAGGGGCATTCATAATACCAGGCACCATGAGGACAGAGTCTTTCAGGGGCATTCATAATACCAGGCACCATGAGGACAGAGTCTTTCAAGGGCATTCATAATACCAGGCACCATGAGGACAGAGTCTTTCAGGGGCATTCATAATACCAGGTACCATGATACCAGGCACCATGAGGACAGAGTCTTTCAGGGGCATTCATAATACCAGGCACCATGAGGACAGAGTCTTTCAGGGGCATTCATAATACCAGGCACCATAATACCAGGCACCATGAGGACAGAGTCTTTCAGGGGCATTCATAATACCAGGTACCATGAGGACAGAGTCTTTCAGGGCATTCATAATACCAGGCACCATGAGGACAGAGTCTTTCAGGGGCATTCATAATACCAGGCACCATAAAGACAGAGTCTTTCAGGGGCATTCATAATACCAGGCACCATGAGGACAGAGTCTTTCAGGGCATTCATAATACCAGGCACCATGAGGACAGAGTCTTTCATTCATAATACCAGGTAGGACAGAGTCTTTCATGAGGACCAGAGTCTTTCAGGGCATGGTACATAATAGGCCAGGCACCATGAGGACAGAGTCTTTCAGGGGCATTCATAATACCAGGCACCATGAGCATAGAGTCTTTCAGGGGCATTCATAATACCAGGCACCATTCATAATACCAGGTACCATGAGGACAGGACAGAGTCTTTCAGGGCAATTCATAATACCAGGCACCATGAGGACAGAGTCTTTCAGTCTTTCAGGGAGGACATTCAGGGGCATTACATAATACCAGGCACCATGAGGACAGAGTCTTTCAGGGGCATTCATAATACCAGGCACCATGAGGATAGAGTCTTTCAGGGGCATTCATAATACCAGGCACCATGAGGACAGAGTCTTTCAGGGGCATTCATAATACCAGGCACCATGAGGACAGAGTCTTTCAGGGGCATTCATAATACCAGGTACCATGAGGACAGAGTCTTTCAAGGGCATTCATAATACCAGGTACCATGAGGACAGAGTCTTTCAGGGGCATTCATAATACCAGGCTTTTATTCATTCCTTGAAAGATCACATTCAGATGCAGCAACTGACATTGTTTTTGTTAAATACTTAGTCAACACATTTTAGTAACCCTTCTATCAAGCAAAGAAATAATTCACCAAAACAATATATACACATTTAAAGTCAAAATGCCATGAAAAACCCCACGTTCAATGAATACACGCCTACACAATTTCCAATTGCTGGTGATTTTCAACAATTATCCATTTCATAGTGTACACCAGCACAGCCTTTTCTAGGATATGCTACTGTGTGCTTCCTACATAATGGAATCCATTCTTAAGGAAGTAATAATCAATGTTTGTAATGCTTGAAAGCAAAACAAGCAATGCAACAATAATTTTCACTTCATTGATAATAGGCATTGCTTTCATAAGCATATTAAATAATATGTCAAATCACTTTCAAATACAAGAAACCCACTTTAGTGATGAATCATTTCTATCTATAAAGGTATATAAAGAGGACTGTAATTTCCCAAAACAATGGAAGGGGTTAGAGGGAAAGGGAGGGGGGAAACTCAATGTTGAAAAAAGATGCACACCTAATGACCTCAAAAAATGCAATAAACTGCAATTAGGAACGGTACATAGTGCATTTCACAATATTTTTTCAACAAATGACTAATTTGGATTTCAGTAATAATTTGTCAATAAATTGGTCAGTACTGACAAGCAACATGAATCCATATTGCACTCAATAATGAATTGGTCAGTACTGACGAGCAACATGAATCCATATTGCACTCAATAATGAATTGGTCAGTACTGACGAGCAGCATGAATCCATATTGCACTCAATAATGAATTGGTCAGTACTGACGCGCAACATGAATCCATATTGCACTTAATAATGAATTGGTCAGTACTGACGAGCAACATGAATCCATATTGCACTCAATAATGAATTGGTCAGTACTGACAAGCAACACTAATCCATATTGCACTCAATAATGAATTGGTCAGTACTGACGAGCAACACTAATCCATATTGCACTCAATAATGAATTGGTCAGTACTGACGAGCAACACTAATCCATATTGCACTCAATAATGAATTGGTCAGTACTGACAAGTAACACTAATCCATATTGCACTCAATAATGAATTGGTCAGTACTGACGAGCAACACTAATCCATATTGCACTCAATAATGAATTGGTCAGTACTGACAAGCAACATGAATCCATATTGCACTCAATAATGAATTGGTCAGTACTGACGAGCAACATGAATCCATATTGCACTCAATAATGAATTGGTCAGTACTGACGAGCAACATGAATCCATATTGCACTCAATGCACTGACAATAAATCCATATTGACTCAATAATGAATTGGTCAGTACTGACAAGCAACATGAATCCATATTGCACTGAATAATGCACTGGCAAATCCATATTGCACTGAATAATGAATAGGTCAGTACTGACAAGCAATATGAATCCATATTGCACTCAATAATGAATTGGTCAGTACTGACGAGCAACATGAATCCATATTGCACTAAATAATAAATTGGTCAACTGGCCAACATGAATCCATTGCACTGAATAATGAATTGGTCAGTACTGGCGAGCAACATGAATCCATGCACTCAATAATGAATTGGTCAACTGCGAGCAACATGAATCCATATTGCACTCAATAATGAATTGGTCAGTACTGATGGCGAGCAACATGAATCTATATTGCACTGAATGAATCAGTACTGATCAACGTGAATCTCAATAATAAATTGGTCAGTACTGACGAGCAACATGAATCCATATGGCACTCAATAATGAAGTGGTCAGCACTGACCAGCAACATGAATCCATATTGCACTCAATAATGAATTGATCAGTACTGACGAGCAATATGAATCCATATTGCACTCAATAATGAATTGGTCAGTACTGACGAGCAACATGAATCCATATTGCACTCAATAATGAATTGGTCAGTACTGACGAGCAATATGAATCCATATTGCACTCAATAATGAATTGGTCAGTACTGACGAGTAACATGAATCCATATTGCACTCAATAATGAATTGGTCAGTACTGACAAGCAACACTAATCCATATTGCACTCAATAATGAATTGGTCAGTACTGACAAGCAACACTAATCCATATTGCACTTAATAATGAATTGGTCAGTACTGACGAGCAACATGAATCCATATTGCACTCAATAATGAATTGGTCAGTACTGACAAGCAACACTAATCCATATTGCACTCAATAATGAATTGGTCAGTACTGACAAGCAACACTAATCCATATTGCACTTAATAATGAATTGGTCAGTACTGACAAGCAACACTAATCCATATTGCACTCAATAATGAATTGGTCAGTACTGACAAGCAACACTAATCCATATTGCACTTAATAATGAATTGGTCAGTACTGACGAGCAATATGAATCCATATTGCACTCAATAATGAATTGGTCAGTACTGACGAGCAACATGAATCCATATTGCACTCAATAATGAATTGCCAAATGTCATACATTGAATGGCTTCCATGACACTGGGCATACCTTATATGTTTCCCCTCCTTTGCATCATATATCGTCATTAGCACGTCAGCATCTTCTCCTATCTTGCACACTATATTTTTGACAAACACGAAGAGATTGTGGGTATATGATGAACTGGCTTTCTTTTGTTTGGAGGGACCGTCTGACTGCTGGGGAGAAAAGTACCAAAACTGAGAAATCTGCATGTCATGTGGATGTAATGATAACACAGACAGTAACTACCAATAAAAGTGTTAACCAGATGTTCAATAGACATTCACATTTTTGCAAATCCTTCTCACAAATAAATTGGCCAATTTGTTTGGCATTTAAAAACAATTAGATGTCATTACTTCTGAATGTTTCACATATTTCACAACATTTTTGCAGCTATTTGTTTACATCATGCTTTGATAGGTATATGAAGAATAAGAACTGAGAGAAAATCACCATTAATGTAGGAATTGCTAATCTAAAGACATTTTGTAAAGAATTTCTTAAAGGAATTAGTTCTGGGGTCAAGCAAGTTTATCTTACATCAAAGAGGACTAAGGGGACTTAATCCATTAAGGAGATATTCTAGTTTTAAGTTCTCGTCTTATCTTTGTAGAAACGACTGGTGTAGTAAGTCTATGGAAGGTTGGTGCTCTTATCCTCACATTCTTAATAATTGTTAAAGTATTCAAAGAAAATTTATTTAACTTTTTTACTATTTCAATTATTTTCCTCAAACTTTCTTCTGGTGGTAAATAACAATTAACCAAAAGATTTTGCTTTACGACTTTCCTGACATTGCGGAATCTGAGGCTGTGATGTCATTACTAGTTGATTTCAGTCATTTCTACACAAATGATACAAAACTTTTAACTTTAATATCTTCTTAATGGAATAAGATTTTTGAATGTTCTCTTCTAATTTTGTTTCTTTTAAAGTCCTCTTTTATACAGGATGGACTTGCTTGACCTCGAACTAATACTTTATAGAACCTGCACAATCTCCTATTTGCAATGTTATGTACTTTGCATAAACTAAAAAAATATCTTCAAATTTGCATACCTACAACACCCTTGGTATAATTTTAAAACTTATGTTCATACATTAAAGCTCCCCCAGCTAAGCCCTAAAACAAACAACATTCTTCCCCAAGTGGGCTCAGTTTTTTCAAAGATGCTAAATAATGTAGTAATATTAATATGCAACACTTATATACCCTGAATGCTTCAAATATACATGCTTAATTATCATGTCTGGATTCACATCTTTTTCTTGGCATGTCACTTCCTGTGGCTTTAAATAGAAACCTTTTACAACCAAATGGCATACCCACACACCTTATCTTGCTGGCCTATTCTCTGCATGGCTGTTTCATGTTTCCTGTAAAGAGCAACTGTGCTGAGCAACAGTGGGTTCTGTATACTGCCCTCATCATCCCGAATCACCAAATCCAGCCCCAATTTCCTGCAGGTAAAAATATATATATAATTATATATAATATATATATATATATATATATATATATATATATATATATATATATATATATATATATATATATATATATATATATATATATATATATATAATATATGTATATATATATATATATATATATATATATATATATATATATATATATATATATATATATATATACATATATATATATATATATATATATAAATATAAATATATATATATATATATATATATATATATATATATATATATATATATATAATAAATATATACATATATATATATATATATATATATATATATATATATATATATATATATATATATATATATATATATATATATATATATATATATATATATATATATATATATATATGTATATATATATATATATATATATATATATATATATATATATATATATAAATATATATATATATATATATATATATATATATATATATATAAATTTTAAATACTTTGTAAGTGTCATGACTGAGCCATTAACCTCCTAAGTGCTTAAGATCAGTTGTTAGCTTTTAGAGAAATTTGGCAAGAATTACTAAATGAATTTTGAAGATTATATGATGTATACAAAGTGATCAAAATCAAAGCACCAAATATAAAGCTTCATTTCTTGCATAAAACAAATCCTTCAAGCTGTCTTTTGTAGAGCTGTCAGAGACTGTACAAACTGTGAACATAGGATCACTGATTGTCTGACGATCACTGATTGTCTGACGATCACTGATTGTCTGACGATCACCGATTGTCTGACGATCACTGATTGTCTGACGATCACCGATTGTCTGGCGATCACCGATGTCTGGCGATCACCCGATTGTCTGACGATCACCGATTGTCTGACGATCACCGATTGTCTGACGATCACCGATTGTCTGACGATCACCGATTGTCTGACGATCACCGATTGTCTGACGATCACCGATTGTCTGACGATCACCGATTGTCTGACGATCACCGATTGTCTGACGATCACCGATTGTCTGGCGATCACCCGATTGTCTGACGATCACCGATTGTCTGGCGATCACCCGATTGTCTGGCGATCACCGATTGTCTGGCGATCACCGATTGTCTGGCGATCACCGATTGTCTGGCGATCACCGATTGTCTGGCGATCACCCGATTGTCTGGCGATCACCCGATTGTCTGGCGATCACCGATTGTCTGGCGATCACCCGATTGTCTGGCGATCACGATTGTCTGACGATCACCGATTGTCTGACGATCACCGATTGTCTGACGATCACCGATTGTCTGACGATCACCGATTGTCTGACGATCACCGATTGTCTGACGATCACCGATTGTCTGACGATCACCGATTGTCTGACGATCACCGATTGTCTGATTTATCACCGATTGTCTGATGATCACCGATTGTCTGACGATCACCGATTGTCTGACGATCACCGATTGTCTGACGATCACCGATTGTCTGACGATCACCGATTGTCTGACGATCACCGATTGTCTGACGATCACCGATTGTCTGACGATCACCGATTGTCTGTGATCACCCGATTGTCTGGCGATCACCGATTGTCTGGCGATCACGATTGTCTGGCGATCACCGATTGTCTGGCGATCACCGATTGTCTGGCGATCACCGATTGTCTGGCGATCACACCATTGTCTGGCGATCATTGTCTGGCGATCACTGATTGTCTGACGATCACTGATTGTCTGACGATCACTGATTGTCTGACGATCACTGATTGTCTGACGATCACTGATTGTCTGACGATCACTGATTGTCTGACGATCACTGATTGTCTGACGATCACTGATTGTCTGACGATCACTGATTGTCTGGCGATCACTGATTGTCTGGCGATCACTGATTGTCTGGCGATCACTGATTGTCTGGCGATCACCGATGCGTCTGGCGATCACTGATTGTCTGACGATCACTGATCGCCTGGCGATCACTGATCGCCCGGCGATCACTGATCGCCTGACGATCACTGATCGCCTGACGATCACGATCGCCTGGCGATCACTGATCGCCTGACGATCACTGATCGCTGACGATCACCGATCGTCTGGCGATCACCGATCGCCTGACGATCACTGATCGCTGGCGATCACCGATCGCCTGGCGATCGCTGATCGCCTGGCGATCACTGATCGCCTGGCGATCCGATCACTGATTGTCTGACGATCACTGATTGTCTGACCATGACCTTAAATCCTACAAAACATGAAGGGGACTACCACAAGGAGCATAACACACTCTCCATGATCTCATTGGAATTCTAGACTGACAGATCAATTGATAAAAGATTGCAAACCTGTTGCCCCAATCAATTCTGGAGGTGACCTTCTGCTTAATTTCCTTGAGTTCATCCACTGGTAATGTGCCAGACATGATCCTCTGCCTCCAGTTGATCAGCTCTTGTATCATCTTGTGGGTTTGACACATGTTTTCCCTGTCTCCTCTCTACAAAATCATAAAGAATGAAAATTACATAAATTTTTACAAATGTTTTAAATTTGTACTGGAATACAAAAAATTGTAATTGTAATTTATAACAGTTATAAATAGATGAAAAGAACCCATCCAAGAAAAGTTGTCACTGTACAAAATTGAGATGAAATTTGTTTCTTGAATTTTAAACTTTCTTGAAACTTGAATTTGATTTAACTTGTGAAATATAATAGTATAAGAGTAAGGGGTCCCTAGATTGCTCAAACACACTTGTCCATAATGGTACTGAAATTCAATGCACTTTGACATTTGTATCAAATGTACTCCTAACAGAATGACAAATTACTTACTTTCTTCTGAGCATTAACTTGGTATAAGTCAGACACTTGGTATAAGTCAGACACTTGGTATACGTCAGACACTTGGTATAAGTCAGACACTTGGTATAAGTCAGACACTTGGTATAAGTCCGACACTTGGTATAAGTCCGACACTTGGTATAAGTCCGACACTTGGTATAAGTCCGACACTTGGTATAAGTCCGACACTTGGTATAAGTCCGACACTTGGTATAAGTCCGACACTTGGTATAAGTCCGACACTTGGTATAAGTCCGACACTTGGTATAAGTCCGACACTTGGTATAAGTCAGACACTTGGTATAAGTCAGACACTTGGTATAAGTCAGACACTTGGTATAAGTCAGACACTTGGTATAAGTCCGACACTTGGTATAAGTCCGACACTTGGTATAAGTCCGACACTTGGTATAAGTCAGACACTTGGTATAAGTCAGACACTTGGTATAAGTCAGACACTTGGTATAAGTCAGACACTTGGTATAAGTCAGACACTTGGTATAAGTCCGACACTTGGTATAAGTCCGACACTTGGTATAAGTCAGACACTTGGTATAAGTCAGACACTTGGTATAAGTCAGACACTTGGTATAAGTCAGACACTTGGTATAAGTCAGACACTTGGTATAAGTCAGACACTTGGTATAAGTCAGACACTTGGTATAAGTCAGACACTTGGTATAAGTCAGACACTTGGTATAAGTCAGACACTTGGTATAAGTCAGACACTTGGTATAAGTCAGACACTTGAGCATTTGTCCAATATCAGTCAAACCTTTCTCATACCTATGTTTGTTCTCCATACATTCAGCATGCACATACAACCTTGAAAATGCCAGATTCATCATGCACATACAACCTTAAGAATGTCACAGATGCAGCATGCACATACAACCCTAAAAATGCCAGATTAAGCCTGCACATACAACCTTAAAAATGCCAGATTCAGCATAAACATACAACCTTAAAAATGCCACAGATTCAGCATGCACATACCTTAGAAGTGCCACAGATTCAGCATGCACATACAACCTTAAAAATGCCACAGATACAGCATGCACATACAACCTTAAGAATGCCACAGATTCAGCATGCACATACAACCTTAAGAATGCCACAGATTCAGCATGCACATACAACCTTAAGAATGTCAGATTCAGCATGCACATACAACCTTAAGATTGTCACAGATTCAGCATGCACATACAACCTTAAGAATGTCAGATTCAGCATGCACATACACTCTTAAGGATGCCATAGATCTTGGCCAATCATTTCTCACTGCACAGGTAAATAACTACCTAAGAATATTAACTTGTAAGAAAAAAACCTTGCATGTTTCTTTAGCAATGATTTACCAACATTCATGTAACATGTTTCTATCACATTCATTAAGGGGTGAGTAAAGTCAGGCTTGTGGTAGGGATGCGACCGTTTATCGATTAACCCATAGATGATCGTTACTATTGTTTACCGTTACAATAATTATTGTTTCGTTTAAACAAAAATTTGTCCTCAAAACTTTATTTCAAACCATTTCTCAGATATCAACCACTTAACAATCACTTTGAGAATCAAATTAAGAAAAGAAAATCAACAGTTTCTTCTTTACACAGCATCAATAACTTTGATTTGTACGTCGTGCCGAACTCAAAAAGTCTATTAGAATATGAGCACAATACAGTGTTAGAGCTGTGGCCGTTTAGCGTGTACACACTACACGCTCGCAAATCTTGTAAACGTTTACTAAATACTTCATTGCGAGTAATCGTTTTTCATACATCATAGTGTCTTGCCGTTGAAAATCCATATTCATGATTTAAATCACACACACATTCGGCTGAAAATATTCCATTCAATGACTTTTTACAAACTGTAAACCCGATTAGCATAATCCATTTTAAATGTGCGAATTACAAATGCGCAGTAATCACCAATGAATGGGGATATCATGCACTTTGATTTCGCCGAAATCTGAGTATTTTAACTTGTAAAATGCACCGCGAATGTGCAGCAGTAAACAGTGAAACTAACAATAGGCCTATCGTTAGGCCATAAGGCTTTAAATCCCAGGCAATCAAGGCCCGTTTTATCGAACAAAAAACACTTAAATCGTGACAATCAGTACATTTACATGAAAATATTACCTGATGAGTCAAATAAATTTTGCAAGAAAGAAAAAATATAGCATAATAAATAAACAGAAAAAGGTTTTAACAGAGCTGAAATTATGCTTTGCAAAGATGGCGGCCATTTTTTCGAGAGGACTGATATTTCAGAACTTATTGGTGGTAGTGGCGTACTTTTAAAATAATTTACGGCAAGGTATATCATAGGCCTCTGTATGCAAGATTTTTACAGAACTTTGAAAGCCGTAGCGAATAGGACAAAAAATTTACGCGATATTGAGTTTACATGACATTGAAAGGAAGTTATCTGTTCTTTCTAAACTGAATTTCCATGCATATTTTCCACCAAAATGATGATTTATACTGTATAAGTAAACTTTTTACGATTTGGAAAGCAAACTCTGCGTCTATTTGGGCAATGCAGTTAGTACTTTTGCCATACTCGTTGCGCCATTTTTTTACTTCGCCTCGTAGTTTTGGAGCAATTTTGATGTATTTCCGAAAATTACGGTACTAAACTCGTGTACACGAACGATACACGCTCGCTTTTTTGGCGTGTACACGTTTACTAAAATCCCTAGACGTTCACAGCTCTACACAGTGTGCTAGGCCAGAATATGAGCACAATACACAGTGTGCTAGGCCAGAATACGAGCACAATACCCAGTGTGCTAGGCCAGAATATGAGCACAATACACAGTGTGCTAGGCCAGAATACGAGCACAATACACAGTGTGCTAGGCCAGAATACGAGCACAATACAGTGTGCTAGGCCAGAATACGAGCACAATACACAGTGTGCTAGACCAGAATACAAGCACAATACACAGTGTGCTAGACCAGAATATGAGCACAATACACAGTGTGCTAGGCCATAATACGAGCACAATACACAGTGTGCTAGGCCAGACAACGAACACAATACACAGTGTGCTAGGCCAGAATACAAGCACAATACACAGTGTGCTAGGCCAGAATACGAGCACAATACACAGTGTGCTAGGCCAGAATATGAGCACAATACAGTATGCTAGGCCAGAATATGAGCACAATACACAGTGTGCTAGGCCAGAATACGAGCACAATACAGTGTGCTAGACCAGAATATAAGCAAAATACACAGTGTGCTAGGCCAGAATATGAGCACAATACACACTGTGCTAGGCCAGAATACAAGCACAATACAAAGTGTGCTAGGCCAGAATACCAGCACAATACAGTGTGCTAGGCCAGGATATGAGCACAATACACAGTGTGCTAGGCCAGAATAAAAGCACAATACACAGTGTGCTAGGCCAGGATATGAGCACAATACACAGTGTGCTAGGCCAGAATATGAGCACAATACACAGTGTTCTAGGCCAGTATAAGAGCACAACACACAGTGTGCTAGGCCAGAATATGAGCACAATACACAGTGTGCTAGGCCAGAATATGAGCACATTACACAGTGTGCTAGGCCAGAATATGAGCACATACACAGTGTGCTAGGCCAGAATACGAGCACAATACACAGTGTGCTAGACCAGAATACAAGCACAATACACAGTGTGCTAGGCCAGAATATGAGCACAATACAGTGTGCTAGGCCAGAATATGAGCACAATACACAGTGTGCTAGGCCAGAATATGAGCACAATACAGTGTGCTAGGCCAGAATATGAGCACAATACACAGTGTGCTAGGCCAGAATACGAGCACAATACACAGTGTGCTAGACTAGAATACAAGCACAATACACAGTGTGCTGGGCCAGAATACAAGCACAATACACAGTGTGCTAGGCCAGAATATGAGCACAATACACAGTGTGCTAGGCCAGAATATGAGCACAATACACAGTGTGCTAGGCCAGAATACAAGCACAATACAGTGTGCTAGACCAGAATACAAGCACAATACACAGTGTGCTAGGCCAGAATACAAGCACAATACACAGTGTGCTAGGCCAGAATATGAGCACAATACACAGTGTGCTAGGCCAGAATATGAGCACAATACACAGTGTGCTAGGCCAGAATATGAGCACAATACACAGTGTGCTAGGCCAGAATAGTAGCACAATACACAGTGTGCTAGGCCAGACAACGAACACAACACACAGTGTGCTAGGCCAGAATACGAACACAACACACAGTGTGCTAGGCCAAAATACGAACACAACACACAGTGTGCTAGGCTAGAATATGAGCACAATACATTATATTGTGCTAGGCCTAACCATCGTTACAAGCAATACACAGTGTGCTAGGCCTAATCATCGTTACAAACATGTGAAGCCCATTTGCCAATAGCAAGAATGTTATTCTGTCCACCACATACTCACA
The DNA here is from genome assembly GCA_020152595.1 of Chiridota heheva. NCBI lineage: Eukaryota > Metazoa > Echinodermata > Holothuroidea > Apodida > Chiridotidae > Chiridota > Chiridota heheva. The sequence goes on along the minus strand of JAIGNY010002413.1, from coordinate 113,832 downwards.
TTGTATATAGTTAAAATATCCTCAGAATGTCTTGTAATAATTCCTTAAATGCACCAAAATTAATATCTTGTCCACTTTACATGGCTTTATAACAAAGATAATTGTGGATTATTTCTAAACTCTAGATGCAGCCAATGTTGGCCATCTTACCATTCACTGCTTAAACAAGGGAGCACTCAATTAACAATGCATCACACTTATCTGGCCAGTGGCCACACAATCCATTGATAAAAGACAGAGTCCGTAATCTTTATGGACATTTGTCAACAGAAAGTGTATTTATTGGGTATACAATAGGATTAAAATTTACTGATTTAATTCAATTATAATTTTACTTGTTGAAAAAGTTTTCTCTTTTTAATGTTCTCATGTTTAAGTATTAAATAGAACATGTAATAGTTGCAACACCCTCTCCAAAATGGCTGTGGTAATTGCATACTTAACACTGATTGAAGAGCTTATTCATTTAATTCAAAATCTTGATTCCTGGAGTCATTTGTGAATGGTTGTAATATTTTATTGAATGTTCTTGGTCTCTAAAAAGATGTGTTTGTTGGAGTAAATCACCAGATTAATGTACATCCCTAGCTTGTGGTCCTTTCTTAATCACGTACTGACAGTTTTTGGCAACATTACACAATTTACAAATTCACAATCACACACTGAATATACCCCAATGCATAAATGACACAACAGTGTTCAACGATAATTCTAGCAAGGCTATTACTATACTTCTCCATTTAGTCATTTAGATTTCTGACTACAAATAGAAGCATAAATGAAATTTATTCGTTTTACCGTAAAGAGCTTCTTGCTTATATCGCACCATTCTCTGAGAACTGCCGTCACCTCTTGCAAAACTGGGATTTCCTTTGGTATGACCTTTTGACCTTCCTCCCTACAAATAAAAATAAAATAAAAAAAATTTAAAACTATTAGAGAAACATTCCATCCCACTTTAAAAATAAGCTAATCTCATGCACAGTCATTGATCGTGTAATAATCAAAGTGCTGCTAATTTACTGCAATTCCAGCCAAGGTGTACTGCAATAGGTGACTTAGCTTTTAAAACCTGTTAAAGAATAAAGATGATGCATAAAACATGTTGTCTTTGATTCATTAGTGCTAGAGAGTCAAATGGCTATTCGCAGTATACAGAACACATAGGTCTGAAGTCCATTGTCTCCGATTGTCCCTTTCGGCCGTCCTTTGTTCTCATCAAGCAAGTATTGACCGGTGCCAATTTGCCCAAATTACATTTTCCTCCTCTTTAATTCTCAATCAATACACCAGTCCTGTCAACTGATGAATATATTTCATAAAACCTTTAAACATTTGTACCTGCAGCAACCTGTCTAGGATGCTTAATATTGCTCTAAAAAAATTTGTTTACTTGCACATACATGTGTCTAACTAACTCCATCCTATGAATACCTTTAGAATCCTTTAGAAGAATGTTTGTGATAGTTCATAAAGAAACCCTGTCCACAAAAACAATCCTTCCGGAAAGAACAGCAAATCACCTGTATTTCATGTCGGAAGGACAGTATGCTCCACTATTTAAAGCTAGCATAGAGAATGGGCTTGTTGGGGACATATATGCAGAAATGGGGCTAGTAGAGGCAAATAATTTCAAATTACTTGAGATTTGAAGGATACACTTACTTTTCCTTTGCTTTTAATTTTCACAACATTTTACAATAAGTATCAAAATATCTTGGAGTTGTCCCAGATATTTTACGACAAAAAAAAGCTCAGGTCACTACGTCAACTAGTAATTCAGAACACATATCAAAGCTAGCACCCTTTGTAACTAAAACACCTCAATTAGTTCTATCCATTGCACCACAAATAAAGGAGAGACCCTGACTTGCCAAATCTTGTTTGTTTGTTTGATGAGGGCCTAACAGCAACATGACAACGAGGGTCAAATTGTGCCAGAGAGGTTAGATCATTTTAGAAGTAGGAAGGAAAGGAAACAGGGGAGATTGAGAGAAACATGAGAAGCAAAAGTCAGAAAGCTGGGATCGAGAGAGGAGATGCATGGGTGAATAAAATAAAGTAGAGAGAGGGGGGTGGGAGAGGAAGACTAAATATGGTTGTAGAGGGAAGCATGATGAAGGAAGGAGATAACTTTATCCGGAGGGTTTTTCTGAGAAGCACGGCTATCAAGTTGTGAGGAGGGAGGAAAGCTCTGGGAAGGTTGTACAGGGGTAAGCAAGGAGAACGTGATGGACTGTGAGGGTGCAATGGCAATTGTTGCAGAGGTGTTGGGGGAGCCAATAAGGAGGTGGGAGTGAGTGAGGTGGGTGTGACCTATTCTAAGACGGGTAATATGAACATTGTCGACACGAGAGAGGTTGTGGATGGTGGGTTTCATCGGAATGGTGGGTTGGATGACATGGAGTTTGTTATCAATTTGATTCCCATGAGGTTTGCTTAAAAATTTAAACCAACAACTTTGAGCAAACAAAGAAACTCTTCCAAAAACTTTACCCTGACACCCATGCAGATGCCAATGCCAGGGGTAATAGAATAGCTTTCACTATTCTTTGAATAGTTGGGCTAAAAGTTTTGCAAATATTTATTTCGATTTGAGCTTAATTAGTACTGTTACCTTTAAAAATGACTCCCAATTTGTTGCTGGTTTTCAGAACATTGTGTACTAAAAATGAATAAACCTATATCCTTGCACGTATAGAATCTTACATTAAAGTTCATTGATTTGATCAATTTAACAACTAGGTAATATATACAATTTTATGCTGAAGAAAAGAGATTTTTACTGTATGCTCTAAAAGCAAAGAGTTTAATCTTTTAAGCATCAAAGGAACTCTCGAAGAATAACAGCCACCAACACTTGATTAAACAAGTTTTTGTCTGTCTTCTCTACACTTGCATGACACTGAATATGTGTAATGCATACTACAGTATAATATCTGCTTAGAATTCCTATCCAGAACAAATTGTTATTTGTTCTTACTATACCACACATGTTCAATTTAGTCCAATGTACATGGAGCTGCACCACAGAGGTTTGGTTTGTTGATGTTTAACGGCACCACAACAGTCAAGAGTCAAATGTGTCAAGAGAGTGTTAATAAATCATGGTGTAAAAGTTAGGATAATGAAATGGAAGGTTGGTGAGGGAGAAAAGGAGGAAAAGCAGAAAGGAAAGAAAGGGGAAAAAAAAGGAGGTAAGTAAGGTTAGGTGTAGAGGGAGGGAAGGGGGAAGTTAAATGTGGTGGAAGAGGTTGCTGTTGAGGATAAAGTTGATGATGTTTGAGGAAGAATTGTTTTCGAAAAAGTCAGAGATTGAGGATAGTGAGGAGAAAAGAGATCTGGAGTTCTGGTATAGGGGACAGGATAGGAAAATATGCTTGATGGAGAGATCGGTGTTAAAAGTAAGGCAGAAAGGGGCACAGAGATCATGAAAGTCATTTCCTACAGACTTAATAGATCAATGTTTTCAATGTCCCAGCTTTGTATCCTTTACTTTGCTCATTACATTTCCCCCCTAGTTATAACAACAGGAACCAGGGCTTTGTGAAGATCTGATTACAAACCAGGAACTAGTCTTTCCATATTTGCCTTCAAAGGATTTTGGCCATCTATCAATTTTACTGAATGCTTTTACAAGGGACAAATACCATTGAACAAATACCCATTGAATTCAATTTCAAAATAATCATTCCATAATAGTTTAAACTATTAAAATTTCCATGGCCAAGCAGTGAGCTACACACATGATGTTGAAGAATAAATCACTGATCCATCTGTTTTCAAATAAAGACATAAGTATGCTACTGTATCATGTACATTTTACCAAAAAGGTCATAACTTCCATTCCCTTTTTATGTGAATGAATTTTTCAAAACATGTGCCCTGCCCCACTTGTCAAATTAAGTAAGAAGCAAATTGGTAGGCCAACAGTTACTCATTAAGAAGCTAATCAATAGGCCAACAGTTACCCATTAAGAAGCAATTTGGTAGGCCAACAGTTATTCATTCTAGTGTCATCTTCCTTTCAGTCTTGACTGTCTGTTTGTGCTGCACCAACAGCTTTCAAACCATTTAATTGTTCCTCTGCCACATAGCCTCATCAGGACTTCAGAGAACCGGTCAACGTTTAGTCAAACAAATCACTTCCTGCTAATGATGACTATATTTATATACATGTAAACAAACTCCATTTCATGCTACACTACAAATGCATGCTAGTAACTGAGGTAGGTCAAAGGTCAAGTACTTGTGACTCAATAATGAGTTGAAGGAAGGAAGTTGTACTGGTAAGGATGCACATGGTGGGTACTTCCAATACCAAACTGTCCCCAGCAGACAATTGACTGGAAAGTGAATTTTGCATCAAATGTCAGGAAACGGCTATATTACAACACACTGCTCTATTTATTATTTCAATTACAAACTACAAAACATTACTGTTGGTAGTGTTCCATTCAAGGTAAGTATCCGGATACCCAATGATGGAAATATGCACAGAATATATATATTGGTGTATTTGTGACAAATATTCACTTAAGTAGAAACAGGCACACATTGGTATTGTTGGTGCACTTAAAAAGAATATTTGCTACATTGCTTTTTCAGAAGAAGCTTTTGAATCTTGAACCAGCACTAAAGTTTAAAAAAAAAAAAAAAAATCTTGAGGACTTCCTGAGATATTTCCTATCCATTTCTGCCCGTTTTGTAATTCCATTTTAGCGCTACCTGTGTGCCATTTCAGCAATGCTGCAGACAATAAGCAACAAGCCCATCCCATAAGCAGAACAACATGCAGCACTATAAAGAGAACACTTTGCAAATGCACTGAATTGCTTAAACTATCCGTTACTACCAACTCGGAATTAATTGCAAATTTCCCAGTTTTAAATAAAGGTGTCAAAAATCTTCCCATGAAAAATTGCAACAGAAATAATGTTAATGTAGTGAATACATCTTTATATACTCCCTCTTTCCGATTAATGTACTTTTCATCGCACAATTACATGGGGGACTTTTTAGAGCACATATACCACATCTACTGTTGTTTACTCAAGAAATCTAAAACCACAAAAAAAAAATTCCCATGAATTCCTGATTTTACCGGTTATAACCGCCGAAAGCATAGATTAATCTAGCTCCACATCACTGGAACATTTTTAATGACTGGAAAACCTTTAATAACCACCTAACACTTTACTAGAACAGACAACATTTCATGCTACAGTATTTCTGGATTGACTGACAACAATCTACAGTAGTATGTACACAACAAATATGGCTGATCCTATCACTTACCCATGAGAATGTATAAACACCTCCTTAACATGCACATAGCTCTTTGGAAATATACCCTGCAAAGAAAACAAACAAAATCAATGAGATAACAATCTGATGTACCTGCTCTTAAAGAACTACAACACAAGTTGCTTAAATCATGAAGCTAATTTCCTTCACTGTTAGAGAATGTACTGTTAACAAGTGTTGGGATTTGGAATGAATCAAATATTATGACAGTATCAATCAGAGAGCTCTAAATGAGTGCTCTTTGACCAGACAAATAAACACTGAATTGTATCTATACACTTTCTGTTTGATATACAAACTCAAACATGCTACACTCCAACAACCCTAAACTCATACATGCTACACTACAACAACCTTAAACTCATACATGCTACACTACAACAACCTTAGACTCAAACAAGCTACAATACAACAACCTTAAACTCAAACATGCTACACTCCAACAACCTTTAAACTCAAACATGCTACACTCCAACCACCTTAAACTCACACATGCTACACTCCAACAACCTTAAACTCAAACATGCTACACTACAACCTTAAATTCAAACAAGCTACAATACAACAACCTTCAACTCAAACATGCTACACTCCAACAACCTTTAACTCAAACATGCTACACTCCAACAACCTTAAACTCATACATGCTACAATACAACCTTAAATTCAAACAAGCTACAATACAACAACCTTAAACTCAAACATGCTACACTCCAACAACCTTTAACTCAAACATGCTACACTCCAACAACCTTTAACTCAAACAAGCTACAATACAACAACCTTAAACTCAAACATGCTACACTCCAACAACCTTTAACTCAAACATGCTACACTCCAACAACCTTTAACTCAAACAAGCTACAATACAACAACCTTAAACTCAAACATGCTACAATACAACAACCTTAAACTCATACATGCTACACTCCAACAACCTTTAACTCAAACAAGCTACACTCCAACAACCTTAAACTCAAACATGCTACACTCCAACAACCTTAAACTCAAACATGCTACACTCCAACAACCTTTAACTCAAACATGCTACACTCCAACAACCTTTAACTCAAACATGCTACACTCCAACAACCTTTAACTCAAACAAGCTACAATACAACAACCTTAAACTCAAACATGCTACACTCCAACAACCTTAAACTCAAACATGCTACACTCCAACAACCTTTAACTCAAACATGCTACACTCCAACAACCTTTAACTCAAACAAGCTACAATACAACAACCTTAAACTCAAACATGCTACAATACAACAACCTTAAACTCATACATGCTACACTCCAACAACCTTAAACTCAAACATGCTACACTCCAACAACCTTAAACTCAAACATGCTACACTACAACCTTAAATTCAAACAAGCTACAATACAACAACCTTAAACTCAAACATGCTACACTCCAACAACCTTTAACTCAAACATGCTACACTCCAACAACCTTAAACTCATACATGCTACACTACAACAACCTTAAACTCATACATGCTACACTACAACAACCTTAGACTCAAACATGCTACAATTCAACAACCTTAAACTCATACACGCTACACTCCAACAACCTTAAACTCATACATGCTACACTCCAACAACTTTAAACTCATACATGCTACAATACAACAACCTTAAACTCATACATGCTACACTACAACAAACTTAGACTCAAACATGCTACACTTCAACAACCTTAAACTCATACACGCTACACTCCAACAACCTTAAACTCATACATGCTACTCCAACAACTTTAAACTCATACATGCTACACTACAACAACCCTAAACTCAAACATGCTACACTCCAACAGCCTTAAACTCAAACATGCTACACTCCAACAACCTTAAACTCATACATGCTACACTCCAACAACTTTAAACTCATACATGCTACACTACAACAACCCTAAACTCAAACAGGCTACACTCCAACAGCCTTAAACTCATACATGCTACACTTCAACAACCTTAAACTCACACATGCTACACTCCAACCACCTTAAACTCAAACATGCTACACTCCAACAACCTTAAACTCAAACATGCTACACTCCAACAACCTTAAACTCATACATGCTACAATACAACAACCTTAAACTCACACATGCTACACTCCAACAACCTTAAACTCATACATGCTACACTCCAACAACCTTAAACTCATACATGCTACACTACAACAACCTTAAACTCAAACATGCTACAATACAACAACCTTAAACTCATACATGCTACACTCCAACAACCTTAAACTCAAACATGCTACACTCCAACCACCTTAAACTCAACCATGCTACACTCCAACAACCTTAAACTCATACATGAAACACCACAACAACCTTAAACTCAACCATGCTACACTCCAACAACCTTAAACTCATACATGCTACACCACAACAACCTTAAACTCAAACATGCTACACTCCAACAACCTTAAACTCATACATGCTACACTCCAACAAGCTTAAACTCAAACATGCTACACTCCAACCACCTTAAACATGCTACACTCCAACAACCTTAAACTCATACATGCTACAATACAACAACCTTAAACTCATACATGCTACACTCCAACAACCTTAAACTCAAACATGCTACAATACAACCACCTAAAACTCAAACATGCTACAATACCACAACCTTAAACTCATACATGCTACACTCCAACAACCTTAAACTCAAACATGCTACAATACAACAACCTTAAACTCAAACATGCTACACTTCAACCACCTTAAACTCAAACATGCTACACTCCAACCACCTTCAACTCAAACATGCTACACTCCAACCACCTTAAACTCAAACATGCTACACTCCAACCACCTTAAACTCAAACATGCTACACTCCAACAACCTTAAACTCATACATGCTACAATACAACAACCTTAAACTCATACATGCTACACTCCAACCACCTTAAACTCAAACATGCTACAATGCAACAACCTTAAACTCAAACATGCTACACTTCAACCACCTTAAACTCAAACATGCTACACTCCAACCACCTTCAACTCAAACATGCTACACTCCAACCACCTTAAACTCAAACATGCTACACTCCAACCACCTTAAACTCATACATGCTACACTCCAACCACCTTAAACTCAAACATGCTACACTTCAACCACCTTAAACTCAAACATGCTACACTCCAACCACCTTAAACTCATACATGCTACACTCCAACCACCTTAAACTCAAACATGCTACACTCCAACAACCTTAAATTCATACATTACACTCTAATAGCTCTGTGAAGTTCTTATTAATGTTGATAACAGATTATTGTTTGTCTATTATCTCCTTATTCTAGAAATCTGCACTTGTATGGCAAATACAATGTGGCCTTTTATTTGATAGTTCTTCCAAACAATTGCTGTAAAAACCTTGTAAAATTGGAATTTTTAATATACAGACATACTTTTGGAAAATTGTGGTGCCAGGGAGGTGCATGGCAAATCCCTGTTAACACTAAGTTTTACAACTTATTGTTTTGAATGTACACAAAGTTGCATTTACACCATAGCCGGCAACCATAAAGGTCCTTTTACTAGAATAACAGAACATGTTACAGTACAGCAGGTACAAATACATGCCAGGTAGATTGCTGACAACCATCGACACCATCCTGGTAAAGACAGATTGCCTTTTAAGTGTGTAAATCAGTGTTCTTCCTGTTCACACTCTGCATTGAATTGTCTTAAAAGACAACAATTCCTAACTTTAATTACCAAAGTTGCTATGAAACTTTATGAAATAATGTAGTTGCATAGGTGCCAGAAGTGGGGGGGGGGGGGGATGACAATTCCCAACTTTTCAGAAGCACTGAACTTTCTTTCTCATAAGAAATTATACATATTAAAAATTGATACTGATATTCAATTCCAAATGTAACATATAGACATATGATATTGGTTTCGAATAAGAAAATCAAAATACTGGGACAAATTAATTTATTCTCATTCAGACCAGGTGACACATGACACAAATCAAAAGAGTTTCTTGTCAAAGGACATACCCTGGTGGGAAGGGGGTGAGGGGGAGGTACCACATTGTTTTCCAACTTTCTATCTATTGTATTGTGATTTTTTGTATCTTGCGTTATTTTGTCATTTTGCACTCCCCTGCCACTTTGAACTTTATCCCGCCCATGGTGCCCAATGTTGTAAAGACCTTCAGTGACTGACAGCCATCATACCTTAGATTTATGAGTTACCAAAGTCACCATGATTCCTGATACTTTAGCAAAGGACAGATCAGCACTTAAATTGCTCTCCCAACTATATAAAGTCTTACGCCTTTGTTACAATATCCTAATGTCCAACAAAACTTAAAATAAAAATTATTTGGCAGGTATTGAATGTGGGAAATCATCACACTTTATTTTACATTATCTTAAGTGGGCCCCTGAAGCCCACACCAATAGATATTTGCCCCCTTACCCCCTCCACTACAACTTCAAAATAATCTAGTGCCATTGTGTAGCTGTGATTTTTGGTGAAAATATTCAGTCTTTTTCTGCATAGGTATTTCTAAATAACAAAAAAAAAAGAAGCTATAATTGGTGAGGATGCTACACCAACAAGATTTGTAGATGGTTTTCTTGTTATTCAGTAAGTCTTAAAGTCAAACACTGATCGATCTGTTGACAGGGCTCAATGAAACAACCTGAAAGCTACTAATCCACTGGGCATTCAGCTCTGAATCAATGTCCAAGGGGAAATTACACTTGCACACATAATTTGGTATATGAGCACAAATAAATCAAAATGTGATTTCTGACAAGCTTTAAAAGGTGATGCCAATTCCTGTTAAGTGTTAAAGGTGACAACAGCTACAATTCAACAAGTATTATTATTAAAGGTGACAACAGCTACAATTCAACAAGTGTTATTATTAAAGGAGACAACAACTATAATTCAACAAGTGTTATTATTAAAGGAGACAACAACTATAATTCAACAAGTGTTACTATTAAAGGTGATAACAGCTACAATTCAACAAGTGTTATTATTATTAAACAGCTACAATTGACAACAGCTACAATTCAACAACAAGTGTTATTAATAAAGGTGACAACAAGCTACAATGCAAATTCAAGTGTTATTATTAAAGGTGACAACAGCTACAATTCAACAAGTGTTATTATTAAAGTGTTAATTCATAAAATTAAAGGTGACAACAGCTACAATTCAACAAGTGTTATCATTACAGTTATTATTATTAACAAGGTGACAACAGCTACAATTCAACAAGTGTTATTATTAAAGGTGACAACAACTATAATTCAACAAGTGTTACTATTAAAGGTGACAACAGCTACAATTCAACAAGTGTTATCATTACAGGTGACAACAGCTACAATTCAACCAGTGTTATTATCAAAGGTGAACCAGTGTTATTATCAAAGCTACAATTCAACAAGTATTATTATTAAAGGTGACAACAGCTACAATTCAACAAGTGTTATTATTAAAGTTGACAACAGCTACAATTCAACAAGTGTTATTATCAAAGGTGACAACAGCTACAATTCAACAAGTATTATTATTAAAGGTGACAACAGCTACAATTCAACAAGTGTTATTATTAAAGTTGACAACAGCTACAATTCAACAAGTGTTATTAATAAAGGTGGCAACAGCTACAATTCAACAAGTGTTATTATTAAAGGTGATAACAGCTACAATTCAACAAGTGTTATTATTATTAAAGGTGACAACAGCTACAATTCAACAAGTGTTATTAATAAAGGTGACAACAGCTACAATGCAACAAGTGTTATTATTAAAGGTGACAACAGCTACAATTCAACAAGTGTTATTATAAAAATTGACAACAGCTACAATTCAACAAGTGTTATTATTAAAAGGTGACAACAGCTACAATTCAACAAGTGTTATTATTAAAGGTGACAACAATTCAACAAGTGCTACAATTCAACAAGTGTTATTATTAAGGTGACAACAGCTACAATTCAACAAGTGTTATTATCAAAGGTGACAACAGCTACAAGTATTATTATTAAAGGTGACATTCAACAAGTGTTATTATTATTAAAGTTATTATCAAAGGTGACAACAGCTACAATTCAACAAGTGTTATTATTAAAGGTGACAACAGCTACAATTCAACAAGTGTTATTATTAAAGTTGACAACAGCTACAATTCAACAAGTGTTATTAATAAAGGTGGCAACAGCTACAATTCAACAAGTGTTATTATTAAAGGTGATAACAGCTACAATTCAACAAGTGTTATTATTATTAAAGGTGACAACAGCTACAATTCAACAAGTGTTATTAATAAAGGTGACAACAGCTACAATGCAACAAGTGTTATTATTAAAGGTGACAACAGCTACAATTCAACAAGTGTTATTATAAAAATTGACAACAGCTACAATTCAACAAGTGTTATTATTATTAAAGGTGACAACAGCTACAATTCAACAAGTGTTATTACTAAAGGTGACAACAGCTACAATTCAACAAGTGTTACTATTAAAGGTGACAACAGCTACAATTCAACAAGTGTTATCATTACAGGTGACAACAGCTACAATTCAACAAGTGTTATCATTAAAGGTGACAACAGCTACAATTCAACAAGTGTTATCATTAAAGGTGACAACAGCTACAATTCAACAAGTTCTAAAAAAAAGCAAATGAATAAGGCTTAAATGCTTGAGAGAGCATTCCCTCTCAACAGAAATCTTCTTTATATGTTCCACTTAAAATAGATTCAACTAAGATACACAGACTTTGCAGTAACTTGATGAGTTTTTTTTTTTTAAATTTTCAACAAGATATTCTAATTTGACTTTTCAGAAAAATAATGAAGAGAAAGAATGTTATTGCTTTTGTTAATTGCATTGGAAACATACAACCATACACATTTAAGTCTTATGCACTTGTCAGTTGTATGACTAACCCCTACTACCCCCGGCAATGTGAGTCAAAGGTGGGTTATTGACATGTGAAACAGTGACTCACATGTGCATCATTGTACCAAATTGTCAGCCACCAGAATGACTCTGAGGTGAGTCAATTTACTTCATAGCCATTGACTTTGTACCAAGATGAGTGATTTTGGGTAAGTCATTTGCACAAGAAATGTCAGTCACCTAAGTGACTGAGGCACCGGTGCATCAATGTACATGTTTTGACCACCAACCTTGGTGCAATGACTCACCTTGTCCTGGGGTGTAGGGATGAGTCACACAATTAACAAGTCCATTAACCCTTACTCTACCAGGGCTTTAAAAAAGCAAGCCCAATTTTTGTAACTTTTTTTCATATGCATTTTTCATAATTTTTTTATTTATTATTTTTCTTTCATTACAAAGTTTGGTTGGAATAGAGGCTAACATATTTACCTTTTGAGTAATGAAAGCCAATTTAGGAAATATTGGACAAAAATATGCAAATTAAGCAATGCTCGGCTAAATTTGATCAACAAATGGTCAATCTTTGCAGAAGTATAACTTCTTGTCAATATTGAAAACAGAGATTTGTATTACATATTTAGATTCTTTATGAAATTTCTTTTCCAATGATACTAATCTATCATTTTTAGAAAGAAAGGAAATATGAAAAAAGCATCAGAAATGATTATAGTCAAAAGACCCCCGAAGCTGAAGCAGAAAAATAATTCCAGTGGTCATGGTGAGACTTAAACCTGGAGCACTTGCGTGCTAGCCGCGTACCTCCGCACCACGTAGTTGTTCAAAATGGAGAGGTGAAATATAATTCTTATAGAAAAAGCTCTTTATTTATATATCAAATGAAAGGAAATTTCAAGCACTTTCGAACGGCGGTTCAACAAAGCATGTGCATGTATTGTTTGGGTACACAATTTTGGAAAAAAACTGGGTCAAAAATGGCAGAAATTCATAAAATGTTGAAGAAATTCCTCCAGAACAAAAGATTGCAAGTAGGGATTATAAAAATTAGACCAGAAACCAAAAATATCATGTCTTAGGACTTCCGTGATTGATTTTGAGACAAAAATGTGATCTTGAAGCTATTGTAAGATTTGAAAGAATAAAAACATTTTTTGTAAATTTTTAGCAATTTTTGAAGTTTTACCTTTTTCAATGTACTTTTTCTCAAAATTCTGTAAATGACCCCTATAAAAAAGTTTCATTTTGTGAAAGAAATATCCAAGTACTTTAAAATGATACCAAGATTACTTTCAATAGGACTGTGGTAAAGTCCTAATTTCATTTTTAGAAAAAGGCGGTTTGAAAACAGTGATACTATTGCCGTGTGGTAGAGTAAGGTCCAAACCTGAAGGTTAGAGGTTGGTCTACACCATAGATAGAATTGCTTACCTTTACTTTTGACTTGGTGCTGATTCCTTTGTACCAACCTTTAGAATGAAAAAAAAAAGAAGAACAATTTCATAAAGAATATAATATTATGTGCATACAAATAATGAAGAATGCATTCTGAATTGATGTCCAAACAATTGTCTGCATTCCAGATAAAACAACTTACACAATGGCCTGATGAAATATATGTTTGCTGTGTGGGGTGGTATAATGTACCGGCAAATGATTTCAAAGCATAACCTTAAATGGGTTCCATGTGATGAAGATAAGTGTTGATTCCATGTGATGAAGATAAGTTTTGATTCCATGTGATGGAGATAAGTTTTGATTCCATGTGATGGAGATCAGTTTTGATTCCATGTGATGAAGATACGTTTTGATTCCATGTGATGAAGATAAGTTTTGATTCCATGTGATAAAGATAAGTTTTGATTCCATGTGATGGAGATAAGTTTTGATTCCATGTGATGGAGATAAGTTTTGATTCCATGTGATAAAGATAAGTTTTGATTCCATGTGATGAAGATAAGTTTTGATTCCATGTGATGGAGATAAGTTTTGATTCCATGTGATGAAGATAAGTTTTGATTCCATGTGATAAAGATAAGTTTTGATTCCATGTGATGAAGATAAGTTTTGATTCCATGTGATGGAGATAAGTTTTGATTCCATGTGATGAAGATAAGTTTGGATTCCATGTGATGAAGATAAGTTTGGATTCTATGTGATGAAGATAAGTTTTGGTTCCATGTGATGGAGATAAGTTTTGATTCCATGTGATGGAGATAAGTTTTGATTCCATGTGATGGAGATAAGTTTTGGTTCCATGTGATGGAGATAAGTTTTGGTTCCATGTGATGGAGATAAGTTTTGATTCCATGTGATGGAGATAAGTTTTGATTCCATGTGATGAAGATAAGTTTGGATTCTATGTGATGAAGATAAGTTTTGGTTCCATGTGATGGAGATAAGTTTTGGTTCCATGTGATGGAGATAAGTTTTGGTTCCATGTGATGGAGATAAGTTTTGATTCCATGTGATGGAGATAAGTTTTGGTTCCATGTGATGGAGATAAGTTTTGATTCCATGTGATGGAGATAAGTTTTGATTCCATGTGATGAAGATAAGTTTTGGTTCCATGTGATGAAGATAAGTTTTGGTTCCATGTGATGGAGATAAGTTTTGATTCCATGTGATGGAGATAAGTTTTAATTCCATGTGATGAAGATAAGTTTTGATTCCATGTGATGGAGATAAGTTTTGAGTCCATGTGATGAAGATAAGTTTCGATTCCATGTAATGAAGATAAGTTTTTATTCCATGTGATGGAGATAAGTTTTGATTCTATGTGATGAAGATAAGTTTTGATTCTATGTGATGGAGATAAGTTTTGATTCCATGTGATGAAGATAAGTTTTGATTCCATGTGATGAAGATAAGTTTGATTCCATGTGATGGAGATAAGTTTGGATTCCATGTGATGAAGATAAGTTTGGATTCCATGTGATGAAGATAAGTTTTAAAATCACTGATTCAGTTCTTTTTTCAACAGCAACTGACTTCCATTCCAATGTTTGCCAGCTTTCATTCCCACCAAAACTAGCACAAACTTACTGTTCCATACATAATACAGTATTACACATCCAAGGAGCTCCCTGATATATTATATAAACATAAGGTTACATGCAAGCATAAATATTTTAGATCCTAAACTATCAAACAACAAGAACACCCTTTGAAAAAGGGCTGTTGTGGCATTTTGTTGTGTGTATGGAATAAAGAAAGCAGTGACATGACTAAGGGGGCTATAGGGGACTTAACCTCCCCCTCACCTCCCAAAATTCTGTCAAAGCCATAAATATAATTAACTGAAATATCAAATGAACCATGTGTGGCATTTTTTGCAATCATATCAATTGAGCTATCATTAATTTTGGACCAAACCTTTTACATTTTGGACCAAAAATCCTCCCATTTTCAACTAAACATCTTTCATTATGGCTCCAAAATCTCAATATTGACCCAAAAATCTGCACTGGGAGCCTTAATGAATTTTTAAAGCAATACAATTTTAAAATAGGCCTTTATCGTTTTGCCCATGCTAATTGGAAAAAATCAAAGGAAATTTTTAGGAATACTCCTTGAATGTACAGAAATTTTTCTTTATTTTAAGAAAATTTATACATTTCAGGATATTTTCTTGAGTTTCAAAAAAATTTCTTCAATTTCTGTGTCATTCCATGTCAAATCAGCCCCAAAAATTGAAGATAAATACACCACCATCTCAGGATTTGTTCAAAATTGTTATGTAATGTGTAATGTATATGTAATGTTTATCACTGAAACCAACCTGTAAATGTAATGTTTATCACTTGCACTACAAGCTTCAAAATATCTTTGAGTTTTCCTAGATATTTTAAGATAAAAAAGCTCAAGTAACTCAGAAAACAACATGTCAAACCTAGCAGTCTTTATAACTATAATACTTCTTTTAGTTCTATCAATTGAAAGAAAGGAGAGTCCTGACTTGCCAATGTCAATGAAAGAATGTTATTCAACTTCTTTCCAACCTGTACCCTCCCCCAGCCCCTACACATTTCCAAAACTACATAATGGGTTGTAATACAATTTCCAATTTAAGAAAATATGTGTCAAGCAAAGTCAAGCAGCATGAAAAATGTACAATAACATTAAAGCTAAATTATGCGAAAGAATATTGTTTAACGAATGACAAACTAGACACTGGAAATGATACAAATCCCCTCACTGCTAATAATGCATATTCCAGACTGTCCCACATTCCATCCCAATTGGTTCCAAATGTCATCTCACGCCTATATTCCATGCAATCACGCCTGAAAACTAGATACTGTATGTCATTCCACCACTTGCATGACCAACATGCCATCACAACTGAAATCCAGATGACATCCCACCATATGCCATTTCCTACTGTCCCATATATCAACCCTGTTCCACATGCCAACCCACCCTGTTCCACATGCCAACCCACCCTGTTCCACATGCCAACCCATGCTGTTCCACATGCCAACCCACCCTGTTCTACATGCCAATCCACTCTGTCTAACATGCCAACACATCCTGACCAACATCCCACCGCACCCTGCCCTACATACAATTCCCCCCTGTCCTGCATGACCTCATCCTAATTCCTCCAGCTACTTTATCATCATGTCATCTTCTATCCTACATTCTGCTTATTGTTTATATTTCAAAAAACCCTAATTTAACATTCTTTAGAAGCCAGGAAACTTTTATTTGCTTCTTTATTTATGGCAAAACAAACAGTTTGATTGCTATTCATGTCAGGAATATCAATATTATAACAAAACTAGAAATGTGAAGTTAGTAAGTCATCTCAGGTCAAACATATTGCAACAAATTCACACTATACCTCAACATTAAGTGTGAGCAATGCTCTTCACATATACTGTATGATCATTTGTTTAAGCAAAATCATCATACCCACTTTAATTCAAGAGATACCACATATACAAATATTTTCATAGCTAGGCAAATAGGCTAATTATCATGCTGCCTTGGGGGACGCCCTCTTCTTGGGGATAGGGGTTGGAGAGGATGTGGCCAATATGAACTTGGAACTGCCTGGGTGAGAGGAAGTTTTGAATAAAGGTGGGGAGGTGGCCTCTGAGGCCAATGGTGTGAAGTTTGCGGATGATGCCGTATTTCCAAGTAGTGTCAAAAGCTTTTTGAGGTTGAAAAAGATGGCAATGAGGTATTCCTTTTTTGCAAAGGATTCCCGGATAGGGGTGTCGAGTGTAATGAAGTAGTCCAGGATATTGCAACGTTTCTGGAAGCCGCTTTGGTGAGGGAAGAGGATTCTATTGGTCTCAAGAAACCAGTTTAGTCTCTGGTTAAAGATCTTTCCCTAATTTTACAGAGACAGCAGGTGAGGGCGATGGGGCGGTAGCTTGAGGGGTCGGTACTGTCCTTTCCTGGTTTGGGGACAGGGGTAACGATAGCTGTTCTCCAGATAGGGGAAAGGAGTGTGAGGACCAAATATGGTTGAGGATGGTGAGTAGGATAGTGGTGGCCTTGTTAAGGTGGTGTTTTAGGAATTGGAAGGGAATGTTATCTGGGCCCTTGAAGGTGCAGCCAGCATCATGGATGGCTTGATTTAATTTAGAAAGGGTGAGAGGGGTGTTATAGCTCTCGGTCTTGTTGGAGGGAAAGGTGATACTCTGGGTTTCATCGTGAGCTTTTTTGGCTTTAAAAGCATTAGGGTAATTCCCCGAGGACGAGATGTTGATGAAAGAGGCAGCGAGGTGGTTAACGATGTCCTTTTTTGTGGTGAGAAGGTTACCATTCCAGAAGAGATGGGAGATTTGAAGTTCCTGAGGGCCCTTTTCCCTTGATGGGCATTTTGTGGGAGAAAGGGGCTTTGCCCCTCTGTTAAGACCTGCATTCCAGAAGAGATGGGAGATTTGCCCACTCTGCTCTTCGCTGAACCTGCATTTATCAACAATAAATGACATCTGCCATGTTTGGGACCAAGAAACTAATTTATTCAGATCAGTTTGCAACATTGAAAGAATCCCTAGCATCATCAACAATCCTGTACAGCTTAGTGTCATCAGCAAATTTACAAATCTTGGAGTCAAGGGAAACATCAGACAGTCTTGTCTGCTCATTTACTTCTTCCGTCAATCGACCAACCAGCAACACATTCCTAACTTACTTGGAATGTTCCTAACTTACTTGTTTGTTGCTGTGGTCATGTTGCTATATCCTAGCAACCAGCTACATGTACCCCTAGTGCAGGCAGATCCAACTAGTTTACACATAGCTTAGGTAAACCAACATGCACCCCTTGTGTTAATTTATCATTACATCTTCATTGTGTGGTAGTGTGTTCTTATACTAGCATGTACGCTCTGCCTATTTACTTAGTTATGCTTGTATTCATAGGAATCCTCATGTGTTTTTATCTCAGGTCCTTCAGGGTAACAGCAGCTTCCTGGGCCACACCATGTCACCCATGCCCCACATGGCATCCCATGTCCCACATGGCATCCCATGTCCCACACGGCATCCATGTCCCACACGGCATCCCATGTCCCACACGGCATCCCATGTCCCACACGGCATCCCATGTCCCACACGGCATCCCATGTCCCACACGGCATCCCATGTCCCACACGGCATCCCATGTCCCACACGGTATCCCATGTCCCACACGGCATCCCATATCCCACACGGCATCCCACGTCCCACACAGCATCCCATGTCCCACACGGCATCCCAAGTCCCACACGGCATCCCATGTCCCACACGGCATCCCATGTCCCACACGGCATCCCATGTCCCACACGCATCCCATGTCCCACACGGCATCCCATGTCCCACACGGCATCCCATGTCCCACACGGCATCCCATGTCCCACACGGCATCCCATGTCCCACACGGCATCCCATGTCCCACACGGCATCCCATGTCCCACACGGCATCCCATGTTCCACACGGCATCCCATGTCCCACACGGCATCCCTTGTCCCACACGGCATCCCAAGTCCCACACGGCATCCCACGCCCCACACGGCATTCCCGTCACGGCATCCCACGTCCCCACACGGCATCCCACTTCCCACACGGCATCCCACGTCCCACACGGCATCCCACGTCCCACACGGCATCCCATGTCCCACATGGCATCCCATGTCCCACATGGCATCCCATGTCCCACATGGCATCGCATAACCCACACGGCATCCCATGTCCCACATGGCATCCCATGTACCACACGGCATCCCTTGTCCCACACGGCATCCCATGTCCCACACGGCATCCCATGTCCTGCACGGCATCCCATGTCCCACACGGCATCCCATGTCCCACATGGCATCGCATATCCCACACGGCATCCCATGTCCCACATGGCATCCCGTGTCCCACACGGCATCCCACCCCATTCCTTGTTCCACATGACATTTCTCCCTATGTCTCACATGGCCCCCATCCATGTCCCACATGGCATTCCTACCTATGTCCATGTGCAGTCACATCCTGTCACACTCTCTGACTGAGCATACTAAAAAAAAGTCTGGTCAGTTTATATACTGTAGCAACTTTATGCAAATGATCACAATAATAAAGGTGGAGTTTAATAATCATGCCTGATACATTTGTTGGTGCCCAAATATTTTGAAGAATTTTAAGGATTTTAAATCTCCAATGTTACAAGAGAGACTCTTGAGGATCTCTGAAGAATATTGGAAAATTATATTTTACAGTTATCTTCTCAGGAAATATCAAATGTTTTGTAGACTTTTAAAGGAAACTAGTCTTCAATCTGTCTTAAGTGTCCCTGAAAAACTTTAACATTTTGTAAGGAAATTCTAACCTTACATAAGATATCTGAAGAAACTAACTTTCTCTAAGGAACTCTGAGGAAACTTTTTACATTTTCTGAGAAATTCTCAAAAAACTTTTATCATTTCTGAGGAAATCTCAGAAAAAAAACTGTTGACAACCAGATGGACAAAATTGCCATTACATAGGTTCGCATTATGCTTTGCATGCGAACCAAAAAAGATGTCATACATGTATTTCTTTATAACCTATTTCAAATTTGGTTGATTTCAATACAAAAATTAGAGCGTGTTAAAATTTCAAACTTGGATAACTTGAGAATATAATAAGATTTTATGATGGGGTTCTTGGGTTTATCTTTTCATTCTTATCAAGCTGAAATATCTGACTTAATGTCCCCTTTTATTCTCATCAAGCTAGAATATCTGACTTAATGTCCACTTTCATTCTCATCAAGCTGGAATATCTGACTTAATGTCCCCTTTCATTCTCATCAAGCTGAAATATCTGACTTAATGTCCCCTTTTATTCTCATCAAGCTAGAATATCTGACTTAATGTCCACTTTCATTCTCATCAAGCTGGAATATCTGACTTAATGTCCCCTTTCATTCTCATCAAGCTGGAATATCTGACTTAATGTCCCCTTTCATTCTCATCAAGCTGAAATATCTGACTTAATGTCCCCTTTTATTCTCATCAAGCTAGAATATCTGACTTAATGTCCCCTTTCATTCTCATCAAGCTAGAATATCTGACTTAATGTCCCCTTTCATTCTCATCAAGCTAGAATATCTGACTTAATGTCCCCTTTCATTCTCATCAAGCTAGAATATCTGACTTAATGTCCCCTTTCATTCTCATCAAGCTAGAATATCTGACCTAATGTCCCCTTTCATTCTCATCAAGCTGGAATATCTCACCTAATGTCCCCTTTCATTCTCATCAAGCTGGAATATCTGACCTTATGTCCACTTTCATCCTCATCAAGCTGGAATATCTGACTTAATGTCCCCTTTCATTCTCATCAAGCTAGAATATCTGACTTAATGTCCTCTTTCATTCTCATCAAGCTGGAATATATGACTTAATGTCCCCTTTCATTCTCATCAAGCTGGAATATCTGACTTGATATCCCCTTTCATTCTCATCAAGCTGGAATATCTGACTTAATGTCCCCTTTCAATCTCATCAAGCTGGAATATCTGACTTAATGTCCTCTTTCATTCTCATCAAGCTGGAATATCTGACTTATTGTCCCCTTTCATTCTCATCAAGCTAGAATATCTGACTTAATGTCCCCTTTCATTCTCATCAAGCTGGAATATCTGATTAATGTCCCCTTTCATTCTCATCAAGCTGGAATATCTGGCTTAATGTCCACTTTCATTCTCATCAAACTGGAATATCTGACTTAATGTCCCCTTTCATTCTCATCAAGCTGGATTATCTGACTTAATGTCCCCTTTCATTCTCATCAAGCTAGAATATCTGACTTAATGTCCCCTTTCATTCTCATCAAGCTGGAATATCTGACTTAATGTCCCCTTTCATTCTCATCAAGCTGGAATATCTGACTTAATGTCCCCTTTCATTCTCATCAAGCTAGAATATCTGACTTAATGTCCCCTTTCATTCTTATCAAGCTAGAATATCTGACTTAATGTCCCCTTTCATTCTCATCAAGCTGGATTATCTGACACAATGTCCCCTTTCATTCTCATCAAGCTAGAATATCTGACTTAATGTCCCCTTTCATTCTCATCAAGCTAGAGTATCTGACTTAATGTCCCCTTTCATTCTCATCAAGCTAGAATATCTGACTTAATGTCCCCTTTCATTCTCATCAAGCTGGAATATCTGACTTAATGTCCCCTTTCATTCTCATCAAGCTGGAACATCTGACTTAATGTCCCCTTTCATTCTCATCAAGCTGGAATATCTGACTTAATGTCCCCTTTCATTCTCATCAAGCTAGAATATCTGACTTAATGTCCCCTTTCATTCTCATCAAGCTGGAATATCTGACTTAATGTCCCCTTTCATTCTCATCAAGCTGGAATATCTGACTTAATGTCCCCTTTCATTCTCATCAAGCTGGAATATCTGACTTAATGTCCCCTTTCATTCTCATCAAGCTAGAATATCCGACTTAATGTCCCCTTCCATTCTCATCAAGCTAGAATATCTGACTTAATGTCCCCTTCCATTCTCATCAAGCTGGAACATCTGACTTAATGTCCCATTTCATTCTCATCAAGCTAGAATATCTGACTTAATGTCCTTTCATTCTCATCAAGCTGGAATATCTGACACAATGTCCCCTTTCATTCTCATCAAGCTAGAATATCTGACTTAATGTCCCCTTTCATTCTCATCAAGCTGGAACATCTGACCTAATGTCCCCTTTCATTCTCATCAAGCTGGAATATCTGACTTAATGTCCCCTTTCATTCTCATCAAGCTAGAATATCTGACTTAATGTCCCCTTTCATTCTCATCAAGCTGGAATATCTGACCTAATGTCCCCTTTCATTCTCATCAAGCTAGAATATCTGACTTAATGTCCCCTTTCATTCTCATCAAGCTGGAATATCTGACTTAATGTCCCCTTTCATTCTCATCAAGCTAGAATATCTGACTTAATGTCTCCTTCCATTCTCATCAAGCTGGATTATCTGACACAATGACTTCTTTCATTCTCATCAAGCTGGATTATCTGACACAATGACCCCTTTCATTCTCATCAAGCTAGAATATCTGACTTAATGTCCCCTTTCATTCTCATCAAGCTGGAATATCTGACTTAATGTCCCCTTCCATTCTCATCAAGCTTGAACATCTGACTTAATGTCCCATTTCATTCTCATCAAGCTAGAATATCTGACTTAATGTCCCCTTTCATTCTCATCAAGCTGGAATATCTGACACAATGTCCCCTTTCATTCTCATCAAGCTAGAACATCTGACTTAATGTCCCCTTTCATTCTCATCAAGCTGGAATATCTGACTTAATGTCCCCTTCCATTCTCATCAAGCTTGAACATCTGACTTAATGTCCCATTTCATTCTCATCAAGCTAGAATATCTGACTTAATGTCCCCTTTCATTCTCATCAAGCTGGAATATCTGACACAATGTCCCCTTTCATTCTCATCAAGCTGGATTATCTGACACAATGTCCCCTTTCATTTTCATCAAGCTGGAATATCTGACTTAATGTCCCCTTTCATTCTCATCAAGCTGGAATATCTGACCTAATGTCCCCTTTCATTCTCATCAAGCTAGAATATCTGACTTAATGTCCCCTTTCATTCTCATCAAGCTGGAATATCTGACTTAATGTCCCCTTTCATTCTCATCAAGCTGGAATATCTGACTTAATGTCCCCTTTCATTCTCATCAAGCTAGAATATCTGACTTAATGTCCCCTTTCATTCTCATCAAGCTGGAATATCTGACTTAATGTCCCCTTTCATTCTCATCAAGCTGGAATATCTGACTTAATGTCTCCTTTCATTCTCATCAAGCTGGAATATCTGACTTAATGTCCCCTTTCATTCTCATCAAGCTGGAATATCTGACTTAATGTCCCCTTTCATTCTCATCAAGCTGGAATATCTGACTAAATGTCCTTTCATTCTCATCAAGATAGAATATCTGACTTAATGTCCCCTTTCATTCTCATCAAGCTAGAATATCTGACTTAATGTCCCCTTTCATTCTCATCAAGCTGGAACATCTGACTTAATGTCCCCATTCTCATCAAGCTAGAATATCTGACTTAATGTCCCCTTTCATTCTCATCAAACTGGAATATCTGACTTAATGTCCCTTTCATTCTCATCAAGCTGAATATCTGGCTTAATGTCCACTTTCATTCTCATCAAACTGGAATATCTGACTTAATGTCCCCTTTCATTCTCATCAAGCTGGATTATCTGACTTAATGTCCCCTTTCATTCTCATCAAGCTAGAATATCTGACTTAATGTCCCTTTCATTCTCATCAAGCTGGAATATCTGACTTAATGTCCCTTTCATTCTCATCAAGCTGGAATATCTGACTTAATGTCCCCTTTCATTCTCATCAAGCTAGAATATCTGACTTAATGTCCCCTTTCATTCTTATCAAGCTAGAATATCTGACTTAATGTCCCCTTTCATTCTCATCAAGCTGGATTATCTGACACAATGTCCCCTTTCATTCTCATCAAGCTAGAATATCTGACTTAATGTCCCCTTTCATTCCTCATCAAGCTAGAGTATCTGACTTAATGTCCCCTTTCATTCTCATCAAGCTAGAATATCTGACTTAATGTCCCTTTCATTCTCATCAAGCTGGAATATCTGACTTAATGTCCCCTTTCATTCTCATCAAGCTGGAACATCTGACTTAATGTCCCCTTTCATTCTCATCAAGCTGGAATATCTGACTTAATGTCCCCTTTCATTCTCATCAAGCTAGAATATCTGACTTAATGTCCCCTTTCATTCTCATCAAGCTGGAATATCTGACTTAATGTCCCCTTTCATTCTCATCAAGCTGGAATATCTGACTTAATGTCCCCTTTCATTCTCATCAAGCTGGAATATCTGACTTAATGTCCCCTTTCATTCTCATCAAGCTAGAATATCCGACTTAATGTCCCCTTCCATTCTCATCAAGCTAGAATATCTGACTTAATGTCCCCTTCCATTCTCATCAAGCTGGAACATCTGACTTAATGTCCCATTTCATTCTCATCAAGCTAGAATATCTGACTTAATGTCCCCTTTCATTCTCATCAAGCTGGAATATCTGACACAATGTCCCCTTTCATTCTCATCAAGCTAGAATATCTGACTTAATGTCCCCTTTCATTCTCATCAAGCTGGAACATCTGACCTAATGTCCCCTTTCATTCTCATCAAGCTGGAATATCTGACTTAATGTCCCCTTTCATTCTCATCAAGCTAGAATATCTGACTTAATGTCCCCTTTCATTCTCATCAAGCTGGAATATCTGACCTAATGTCCCTTTCATTCTCATCAAGCTAGAATATCTGACTTAATGTCCCCTTTCATTCTCATCAAGCTGGAATATCTGACTTAATGTCCCTTTCATTCTCATCAAGCTGGAATATCTGACCTAATGTCCCCTTTCATTCTCATCAAGCTAGAATATCTGACTTAATGTCCCCTTTCATTCTCATCAAGCTGGATTATCTGACACAATGTCCCCTTTCATTTTCATCAAGCTGGAATATCTGACTTAATGTCCCCTTTCATTCTCATCAAGCTGGAATATCTGACCTAATGTCCCCTTTCATTCTCATCAAGCTAGAATATCTGACTTAATGTCTCCTTCCATTCTCATCAAGCTGGATTATCTGACACAATGACTTCTTTCATTCTCATCAAGCTGGATTATCTGACACAATGACCCCTTTCATTCTCATCAAGCTAGAATATCTGACTTAATGTCCCCTTTCATTCTCATCAAGCTGGAATATCTGACTTAATGTCCCCTTCCATTCTCATCAAGCTTGAACATCTGACTTAATGTCCCATTTCATTCTCATCAAGCTAGAATATCTGACTTAATGTCCCCTTTCATTCTCATCAAGCTGGAATATCTGACACAATGTCCCCTTTCATTCTCATCAAGCTAGAACATCTGACTTTAATGTCCCCTTTCATTCTCATCAAGCTGGAACATCTGACTTAATGTCCCCTTTCATTCTCATCAAGCTGGAATATCTGACTTAATGTCCCCTTTCATTCTCATCAAGCTAGAATATCTGACTTAATGTCCCCTTTCATTCTCATCAAGCTGGAATATCTGACTTAATGTCCCCTTTCATTCTCATCAAGCTGGAATATCTGACTTAATGTCCCCTTCATTCTCATCAAGCTAGAATATCTGACTTAATGTCCCCTTTCATTCTCATCAAGCTGGAATATCTGACTTAATGTCCCCTTTCATTCTCATCAAGCTGGAATATCTGACTTAATGTCTCCTTTCATTCTCATCAAGCTGGAATATCTGACTTAATGTCCCCTTTCATTCTCATCAAGCTGGAATATCTGACTTAATGTCCCCTTTCATTCTCATCAAGCTGGAATATCTGACTAAATGTCCCCTTTCATTCTCATCAAGATAGAATATCTGACTTAATGTCCCCTTTCATTCTCATCAAGCTAGAATATCTGACTTAATGTCCCCTTTCATTCTCATCAAGCTGGAACATCTGACTTAATGTCCCCTTTCATTCTCATCAAGCTAGAATATCTGACTTAATGTCCCCTTTCATTCTCATCAAACTGGAATATCTGACTTAATGTCCCCTTTCATTCTCATCAAGCTGGAATATCTGACTTAATGTCCCCTTTCATTCTCATCAAGCTGGAATATCTGACACAATGTCCCCTTTCATTCTCATCAAGCTGGAACATCTGACTTCATGTCCCCTTTCATTCTCATCAAGCTGGAATATCTGACTTAATGTCCCCTTTCATTCTCATCAAGCTGGAATATCTGACTTAATGTCCCCTTTCATTCTCATCAAGCTGGAATATCTGACTTAATGTCCCCTTTCATTCTCATCAAGCTGGAATATCTGACTTAATGTCCCCTTTCATTCTCATCAAGCTAGAATATCTGACTTAATGTCCCCTTTTATTCTCGTCAAGCTGGAATATCTGACTTATTGTCCCCTTTCATTCTCATCAAGCTGGAATATCTGACTTATTGTCCCCTTTTATTCTCATCAAGCTGGAATATCTGACTTATTGTCCCCTTTCATTCTCATCAAGCTAGAATATCTGACTTAATGTCCCCTTTCATTCTCATCAAGCTAGAATATCTGACTTAATGTCCCCTTTCATTCTCATCAAGCTGGAATATCTAACTTAATGTCCCCTTTCATTCTCATCAAGCTGGAATATCTGACTTAATGTCCCCTTTCATTCTCATCAAGCTGGAATATCTGACACAATGTCCCCTTTCATTCTCATCAAGCTGGAATATCTAACTTAATGTCCACTTTCATCCTCATCAAGCTGGAATATCTGACACAATGTCCCCTTTCATTCTCATCAAGCTGGATTATCTGGCTTAATGTCTCCTTTCATTCTCATCAAGCTGGAATATCTGACCTTATGTCCACTTTCATTCTCATCAAGCTGGAATATCTAACTTAATGTCCCCTTTTATTTTCCTCATTTGAATGATTTTGTGGTTTTCTACATCCTGAGGAAAAGGAAGAATCAAATATTGATTTTAGGCTCTATGCTCTTTATGGTTGTAGGTGAAATCAAATAACGCATCTAAATGCCGTGAATTATTAGTGCTGACACGACATGGCTCTTTTACGTATCAATTATCGTGGAGAAATTATGGCGATATATCGTAGTATCAGGATACTTTTCAAGAAAACTGACTCGAAACACAAATTGTTAATATCACTAACGTTATATGATCACGGAGTTACAATTTACTCCATGATATGATGAACGCAAGAACAAATGATATGCAGATCTAGCAGACGACATTATTACGTGACTATTACGTCCATCATGCATCACGCACGTGTTTGGTAATTTAGCCAATGTGACCATCAATAATCAAAGTGAGAGCCTGAGTGGCACAGTTTGAACCAATTTTTCATTATTTTTACCAACTTACATCTGCGCGTGCCAGTGTGTGGTGGAGCACAATTTTTAATTGGATGATTTTTTGTTTCATGATTATTTTGCATGTTTTTAATGGCCTAAACTTGACTTAGATTTAGTACCATAATGTTAGAATTGTAACGTACGAAGTAGCCTAGCCTAGTTGTGCGAAAATTTCCTAGTTGAATATTAGTTTTTGGAATCGCGATGTGTCGTGAGAGGCATATTACATGTCGTGGGCAAATAGATATCGCGATAATCGATATGTCATAAAAGCACTAATCATAAGTGTGGAATTATCAAGAAGGACATTTTGCATAATGTAAAGATGATATAAAAGATACCATAGAAATTAGGAAAGTGTAATGCCTAGTTTTTGCAACTAGCCTTCTATTGTTTACTAAGCTAATTTACATACTGTACATTTGCATGTTCTCATATAGATAATGTTGGATTACCCGGAGATTTTTCTCAAATCCTATCAACAGATAAAACAAGGGAGAACAATAAACTAATTCAAACCCGCAATATGTAAGAAGGGTGGTTTCACTCCATGTATAGCACAGTGTATCTTCATAAAGACACTTGTCTACAAACAGGAATAAAACACTACTTTCCCCTAGCTTTGATAGATTTACTCAATGTATAGCACAGTGTATCTTCATAAAGACACTTGTCTCTATACAGAAATAAAACACTACTTTCCCTAGCTTTTGCTCTAATGACCACACCAGACTAGAGCATCCAAATCAAGGAAATCATACATTGTGGTACTGTCAACACTTTGGTCTAACATTCTGCAATGCCACATAACTCCTACAGTAGTACTGTACTATACAACCTATGGAATACAAATAGTGCACATAGTACATTCATATCTTTATGTTGGCCATACGATACAACCAAACTGACAAGACTGACTCGGAGACATAACAAACAAAGGAAAACTTTCCATCAGTATTTACGCTGTATACATATTAGAACCAATAGAGTCAGGAGTCAGGGGTGTAAAAACTGGGGGTGTGGGGATGCTACCCCCCCCCCTCCTTCTCCTTCCCATACCTCCCAATGTTTTAGACTTGTCGGTAAAATTTGAGATTAGTCGGTAATTCTGGTATCAGGTCGGTAAAATTTAGGTTTTAGAAAGCAGGTCAATCCTCCCGGAGAAGCAGTTTCAAATGGGATGTTGATTTGAGGTCAGTAAATCATATACTGTATTCTACACCCCCCTGGTCAAAATGGTCTACTTACACACCTGAAAAGACTAACACTTACTTTAGGCTGTTATGATAACTTTCAACACCATTTGTTTCAGCCACATATAGATCTCTTCTGCTTGTTCAAATGACATCACATCCTTCTACAAATCAATTCTTCCTGCCCCAATGATGTCCCTTTAACACCAGACCTTGCAACTCAAAGTTTGATTATTTCATGGTTGCACAAAGTTACTTTAAATTAAAATTGATTTTAAACTGGAAAGCCAGCTCCAGCCTAATGAATGGGTATTAAACAGCCTTGACTCCACTCATCTGGTCATCAAGGTATTTAATGACTGCTTTTAGGATGTGTGAACTGAAAGCAAGTGAGATTACATTGCTGGCCGCTATGGACATTTAGAAACAATATAATACCTGTGTAAATACATGTAGCTGTACAACATATGGTGAAGGTTTCATAATTTGTTGGATGTTTTTTTTTTTAATTACTTCCATGTAAAGTCAAAGAATGCTTTCTTTAAATCACTTTCATACAATAAACCACCTGTTTTTGTCAATCACTCTACAATATCCCATAAACATGTATGATATGCAGTGAAGGCACAATTTTAGTCCCCCCTGACAATTACTACATTATAAAGGAGAGGTTTATGGTATGTACATTAAGATACAAAAATTCTTAATTAAAATTTAATACTCCTCTTCAAAGAATTGTGGTTGATGATTAAAACACAGAAGTTATATAAGAGTAGTGTGTCTTATCCAGGCTTTGACAAATCAGTAATCCAGCTGCCCAGAATACCCAAGACATTAGGGTTTGACAAATCAGTAATCCAGCTGCCCAGAATACCCAAGACATTAGGGTTTGACAAATCAGTAATCCAGCTGCCCAGAATACCCAAGACATTAGGGTTTGACAAATCAGTAATCCAGCTGCCCAGAAAACCCAAGACATTGGGGTTTGACAAATCAGTAATCCAGCTGCCCAGAATACCCAAGACATTAGGGTTTGACAAATCAGTAATCCAGCTGCCCAGAAAACCCAAGACATTAGGGTTTGACAAATCAGTAATCCAGCTGCCCAGAATACCCAAGACATTAGGCTTTGACAAATCAGTAATCCAGCTGCCCAGAATACCCAAGACATTAGGGTTTGACAAATCAGTAATCCAGCTGCCCAGAATACCCAAGACATTAGGCTTTGATAAATCAGTAATCCACCTGCCCAGAATACCCAAGACATTAGACTTTAACAAATCAGTAATCCACCTGCCCAGAATACCCAAGACATTAGGGTTTGACAAATCAGTAATCCAGCTGCCCAGAATACCCAAGACATTAGGCTTTGATAAATCAGTAATCCACCTGCCCAGAATACCCAAGACATTAGGCTTTGACAAATCAGTAATCCACCTGCCCAGAATACCCAAGACATTAGGGTTTGACAAATCAGTAATCCAGCTGCCCAGAATACCCAAGACATTAGGCTTTGACAAATCAGTAATCCACCTGCCCAGAATACCCAAGACATTAGGGTTTGACAAATCAGTAATCCACCTGCCCAGAATACCCAAGACATTAGGCTTTGACAAATCAGTAATCCACCTGCCCAGAATACCCAAGACATTAGGCTTTGATAAATCAGTAGTCCAGCTGCCCAGAATACCCAAGACATTAGACTTTGACAAATCAGTAATCCACCTGCCCAGAATACCCAAGACATTAGGGTTTGACAAATCAGTAATCCAGCTGCCCAGAATACCCAAGACATTAGGGTTTGACAAATCAGTAATCCAGCTGCACAGAATACCCAAGACATTGAGCTTTGACAAATCAGTAATCCACCTGCCCAGAATACCCAAGACATTAGGCTTTGATAAATCAGTAATCCAGCTGCCCAGAATACCCAAGACATTAGACTTTAACAAATCAGTAATCCACCTGCCCAGAATACACAAGACATTAGACTTTGACAAATCAGTAATCCAGCTGCCCAGAATACCCAAGACATTAGGCTTTGACAAATCAGTAATCCACCTGCCCAGAATACCCAAGACATTAGGGTTTGACAAATCAGTAATCCAGCTGCCCAGAATACCCAAGACATTAGGCTTTGATAAATCAGTAATCCACCTGCCCAGAATACCCAAGACATTAGGCTTTGATAAATCAGTAATCCAGCTGCCCAGAATACCCAAGACATTAGGCTTTGACAAATCAGTAATCCACCTGCCCAGAATACCCAAGACATTAGGCTTTGATAAATCAGTAATCCAGCTGCCCAGAATACCCAAGACATTAGACTTTGACAAATCAGTAATCCACCTGCCCAGAATACCCAAGACATTAGGGTTTGACAAATCAGTAATCCAGCTGCCCAGAATACCCAAGACATTAGGGTTTGACAAATCAGTAATCCAGCTGCCCAGAATACCCAAGACATTAAGCTTTGACAAATCAGTAATCCACCTGCCCAGAATACCCAAGACATTAGGGTTTGACAAATCAGTAATCCAGCTGCCCAGAATACCCAAGACATTAGGCTTTGACAAATCAGTAATCCAGCTGCCCAGAATACCCAAGACATTAGGGTTTGACAAATCAGTAATCCAGCTGCCCAGAATACCCAAGACATTAGGCTTTGACAAATCAGTAATCCACCTGCCCAGAATACCCAAGACATTAGGCTTTGATAAATCAGTAATCCAGCTGCCCAGAATACCCAAGACATTAGACTTTGACAAATCAGTAATCCAGCTGCCCAGAATACACAAGACATTAGACTTTGACAAATCAGTAATCCAGCTGCCCAGAATACCCAAGACGTTAGGCTTTGACAAATCAGTAATCTAGCTGCCCAGAATACCCAAGACATTAGGCTTTGACAAATCAGTAATCCAGCTGCCCAGAATACCCAAGACATTAGGCTTTGACAAATCAGTAATCCACCTGCCCAGAATACCCAAGACATTAGGCTTTGATAAATCAGTAATCCAGCTGCCCAGAATACCCGAGACATTAGACTTTGACAAATCAGTAATCCACCTGCCCAGAATACCCAAGACATTAGGGTTTGACAAATCAGTAATCCAGCTGCCCAGAATACCAAGACATTAGGGTTTGACAAATCAGTAATCCAGCTGCCCAGAATACCCAAGACATTAAGCTTTGACAAATCAGTAATCCACCTGCCCAGAATACCCAAGACATTAGGCTTTGATAAATCAGTAATCCAGCTGCCCAGAATACCCAAGACATTAGACTTTAACAAATCAGTAATCCACCTGCCCAGAATACCCAAGACATTAGGGTTTGACAAATCAGTAATCCAGCTGCCCAGAATACCCAAGACATTAGGCTTTGACAAATCAGTAATCCACCTGCCCAGAATACCCAAGACATTAGGCTTTGATAAATCAGTAATCCAGCTGCCCAGAATACCCAAGACATTAGGGTTTGACAAATCAGTAATCCAGCTGCCCAGAATACCCAAGACATTAGGGTTTGACAAATCAGTAATCCAGCTGCCCAGAATACCCAAGACATTAGGCTTTGACAAATCAGTAATCCACCTGCCCAGAATACCCAAGACATTAGGCTTTGACAAATCAGTAATCCAGCTGCCCAGATTACCCAAGACATTAGGCTTTGACAAATCAGTAATCCAGCTGCCCAGAATACCCAAGACATTAGGCTTTGATAAATCAGTAATCCAGCTGCCCAGAATACCCAAGACATTAGACTTTGACAAATCAGTAATCCAGCTGCCCAGAATACACAAGACATTAGACTTTGACAAATCAGTAATCCAGCTGCCCAGAATACCCAAGACGTAAGGCTTTGACAAATCAGTAATCTAGCTGCCCAGAATACCCAAGACATTAGGCTTTGACAAATCAGTAATCCAGCTGCCCAGAAAACCCAAGACATTAGGCTTTGACAAATCAGTAATCCAGCTGCCTAGATTACCCAAGACGTTTGTCAGGACAATTATTATTTATGCAAGCTCTGTCCTGTGTACAGCAGCTTACTTTTTGAACAGAAAATATATTAAGCAAATACACAGGGCAACGCTATTGTTTCTACGATAACTATAAATTCAGGTAACTGTGCCTGCAGTGGTGTAGCCAGGGTTACATTGTGGCAACATCCCTCTTTAATCTAAGGGGGGAAGGGGAAGCTAAGATAGAAATTTGAAACCAAAATATGAAGGGGAGAAAACCCAACAAAATTCCGTTACAAGTGGTAAAATCACAATGGTAAATAAAGTTTCTATCTAATTCATGTTAATCGGGAAATCTCCTTCAATTTTTGGGAAATCGCTTTTAATTTCCAGAAAATCTCTTTCAATTTTCAGTAATTTTCGAGTAATTTTCTTCATTATCAGGATAATTCCTTAAATTTCAGAAAATTTTCTTAAATTTGCAGGAATTTTCTTCATTATGTGGGAAATTTTCTTCAGATTTTGGAAAATGTTGCCAAGTTTTCCCAAAATGTTGCCAAATTTTCCCAAAATGTTACCTGCCGGTTGATCTTAGTGCTGTTCCCAGAGTCGTGTTAATGAGGTGATGTGACGCCACATTCTTTCATCTAATGATTTATCAATACAAATTGATTTACCAATACAAATTGATTTATCAATACAAATTGATTTATCAATACAAATTGATTTATCAATACAAATTGATTTATCAATACAAATTGATTTATCAATACAAATTGATTTATCAATACAAATTGATTTATCAATACAAATTGATTTATCAATACAAATTGATTTATCAATACAAATTGATTTATCAATACAAATTGATTTATCAATACAAATTGATTTATCAATACAAATTGATTTATCAATACAAATTGATTTATCAATACAAATTGATTTATCAATACAAATTGTTTTATCAATACAAATTGATTTATCAATACAAATTAATTTATCAATACAAATTGATTTATCAATACAAATTGATTTATCAATACAAATTGATTTATCAATACAAATTGATTTATCAATACAAATTGATTTATCAATACAAATTGATTTATCAATACAAATTGATTTATCAATACAAATGATTTATCAATACAAATTGATTTATCAATACAAATTGATTTATCAATACAAATTGATTTATCAATACAAATTGATTTATCAAATTGATTTATCAATACAAATTGATTTATCAATACAAATTGATTTATCAATACAAATTGATTTATCAATACAAATTGATTTATCAATACAAATTGATTTATCAATACAAATTGATTTATCAATACAAATTGAAATTTGAAGGAAGCCGGTCAGGTGTTCGACATGAATTTGGCCCAAAAATTAAGTCATTATTTCAGTACACAAATCCAAATGACATTTACACAAAATTAGAAATCCAAAAATATGGAATATTTGGTATCATTTCAAAGAGAAATCAATGGACTTACACCTAGGTACTTTTATTCTTGAATTTAGATTTCGTCACCCAGTGTCTAGTTTCACGAAAAAAGCATAAATCATAAAGTGGGCAGTCCTGTGTGAAAGATATACATGAAAAAAAAAATTCTTCTAATTCAAAGTTAGCATTGGAACCACGTGGGATTTTTCCTATGGTTTAATATCTGCCATTATTTAGAGAAAGCTTTGGTATTTCAAGACAAATTGATTAATATGGGGATAGTTGTAAAACTAGTTTAACTTAGCTTGTTGAAAATTGATCTATTATACAGTATGTTCTATTTTGTTGCTGTTAACATTGCCACGTTGTAAATATGAAAAAGGCCGATGGCATGCGAAGTAAATAAACTGAACTAAATTGAATTGAATTGAATATGCCCCTATTCATGGTTTGTCATGTAATTGATTGTTTTTTGGCCAATCAACATGATGATGGTGGTGGGGTGGTTACTGTAGAGCTAGAACCAGTTCCCTTACTGGTAACCCCAGTCTGCAATTTCATTACCAACTGCAAAATTGCCCTCAGGTTAATCTAGTTGGCCTCCAGGTTACCCTGGAAGGCAGGCAGGTTATCCTGAAAGGGCCCCAGAGTAACCTGGAAGGGTTCCAGGGTAACCTGGAAGGGTTCCAGGGTAATCTGGAAGGGTCCCAGGGTAATCTGAAGGGTCCCAGGGTTATCTGAAGGGCCCCAGGGTAATCTGGAAGGGTCCCAGGGTAACCTGGAAGGGTCCCAGGGTAATCTGGAAGGGTCCCAGGGTAATCAGAAGGGTGCCAGGCAGAGGTTGCATTATAATTTATTGTCTGGCGTATTTGGTTACAACAAGCCCTTGATTTTCGGTGTATTTTGTAAATCTGCCGTCGTATGTAAAGAGGCACTGCGTAATGTGCTGGGCAATGCATAATGTGCTGCGCACTGCGCACTAGCGAAGCTTGAGACCCCTAACTTTGCTGTTTC
The DNA here is from genome assembly GCA_020152595.1 of Chiridota heheva. Lineage (NCBI taxonomy): Eukaryota > Metazoa > Echinodermata > Holothuroidea > Apodida > Chiridotidae > Chiridota > Chiridota heheva. The sequence continues at coordinate 78,519 of JAIGNY010002413.1, read as the reverse complement.
ACAGGGGCGACCCACCCGCCCCGCCCCTCCGTGGGTCTGCCCTGCCCCATGGGCAGACCCCTAGCTTTGCTGTTTTACAGGGGCGGCCCGCCCTGCCCCTCCTTGGCCCGCCCTGCCCCTCCTTGGCCCGCCCTGCCCCTCCTTGGCCCGCCCTGCCCCTCCTTGGCCCGCCCTGCCCCTCCTGGCCCGCCCTGCCCCTCCTGCCCCCCTGCCCTCCTGCCCCCCTTCCCCCAGGAGGTCCGCCCTACCCCTCGCTCATGAAAAAAATAAATACATTTTAGATTTTTTTTTTTTTAAACTTAATAATCTTAATCAACCTCATAAATAAATACCTTACATGGATACAGCACACAGAATGATAGCATAATAAGTAATTGTCCTGTTTGGTTCATGAATGGTCCTTATCAATCAGAATAGTTTGATTCTGAGGTATGATTATAGCTAAAATCCCAGAGCTTCTTCACCATGGGATTGAACCTTAAGGGGGCCCTATGACTCCACACCCAAAATATGCAGCGCTTCGCGCGCGCAATAATGTGCCCCTCAACAAGTCTAGCACCCTGCCCCTTTTTAAATCAAGCTGGGGTCTGCCTTGTATAATGTTGATTGTTGAATCTAACAATCCAAAATAGAATAGAAAAATACTTTTGTTTATCGTATCCAAACTTTCATGAGGTTTTAGTGAACTTTGACCATTTGTCCAACACAATACAGGAGGAAAGTAAAATTCTTTATAGTACACTAACTAAGATTGTGATCACAGATACACGATCAACACAATACAGACAATTGACAGCCTGCATTCTAAACTTCAAAACTTTCATGTACACTGTACAGTGTACGTACATTATGTATAGGGACTATGTATAGCCTATATGTGTTTATGTACAGTACTTGTACGGGCATGTTGAATCATTTGGCCGTTAGTCTCGTAGTTGTGTCATTTTTCTTTTATTAATGAGTTGAATTCAAAATCATTTTTGTGTGAAATAAAACTTTCAATCGCATCAGAGAGACAAGATGTTCATGATTTTCATTTAAAGGTTAATGAAAAACTCTGGAGTAAAATTTCACATGCTTTAGAGTATTCGGGATGACGTCACAATAACGTATGTAAATCTGATCAACCAGTTTGTCGGTGAAAACAAAAGCATTTTACCATACAGCCAGTGTGAAATTGGTCACTTTTAGAGGCCTAAATCTCTATGTTCTCTTTGCAGGAAATTTGTAGAAAAGATTATTTCAAAGTTTGAAATATACGTATTGTGCATACGTAAATAAAGCGTGGTGTTCTCTTGTGCCCAAATCGTAGCAAGTTTTCACCGACAAAGAGTCCCAGATGTTCAAAATGCCCAGATGACCAAATACTCGAATATCTTAATCTTACCACACAGGTACAACATATGTCGAAAGAAATTTCAGCCATTACGTGATATACAACAAATTTGTCATTAACACGAATCCTGGTCCCAGGTAACCTGGGGGAAATTCCAGTCTGTAATTCCGTTAGCAAGTGACGAATTAGGAAAAAACTTTGGCAGTAAAAAGTGGCACAATTCTATTTTCGTGCTACTACATTTATGGCATTTCTACTAAAAACACCACAGGTACAGTGTTTGCACAGTGTAACAACCAGTACAGTGTAACAACCAGTACAGTGTAACATCCAGTACAGTGTAACAACAAGTACAGTGTAACAACCAGTACAGTGTAACAACCAGTACAGAGTAACAACCAGTACAGTGTAATAACCAGTACAGTGTAACATCCAGTACAGTGTAACAACAAGTACAGTGTAACAACCAGTACAGTGTAACAACCAGTACAGTGTAACAACCAGTACAGTGTAACAGCGACCAGTACAGTATAACAACCAGTACAGAGTAACAACCAGTACAGTGTAACAACCAGTACAGTATAACGACCAGTACAGTGTAACGACCAGTACAGTGTAACAACCAGTACAGTGTAACAACCAGTACAGTGTAACAACCAGTACAGTGTAACAACCAGTACAGTGTAAAAATCAGTATAGTGTAACAACTAGTACAGTGTAACAACCAGTACAGTGTTATAATTATTGTGAATTGTAATACTTATAGTACTTACACAATGCTCAAATTTATTGTGCAAGACTGCACTTCTTATGTTCAAACAATTTTGGACAATATCACTGCCTTTATACACTTGGTTTGGTTTGTTGATGTTTAATGGCACCGGGACAGTCAGAGTCAAATGTGCCAAGAGGGTGTTGTTAAATTACGGTGTAAGAGTTAGGATAGTGAGGAGATGGAAGGTTTGTAAGGGAGATAAAGGGAAAAGATGGAATGTGGGAGAAAAATTTAGGGGAAAAGAAAGGGGTGTGTAAGGTAAGGTGTAGAAAGGGAGGAGGGGAGAGATTATATGTGGTGGCAGAGGTTGTTGTTGCGAAGGAAGTTGATGATGTTTGAGGAAGAATTGTTTTCGAGTAGGTCTGAGATTGAGGAAAGTAGGGAGAGAAGAGTTCTGGTATAGGGGACAGGTTAGGAAAATGTGCTTGATGGAGAGATCGATGTTGCAAGTGGGGCAGGGGAGCGGGATAAGAGATAAGAGTGAGTAAGAGAGGAGTGGGTGAGGCAGATGCAGGTGACAACGATGTCTTCACTGCAGTTGCAACTATGCAAAGGGGTGTTGGTCCCAACTTTGGGTTTGATGGTGTGAAGTTTATTACTGGTGTTGTAATTCCAGGAGTTTTGCCAGATTTTGTTGATGTATTTGGAGATGGAGAGACGGAGGTCTGAGTGTGGAATAGGAAAAGGAGAGATGTTATTTGACAGAGCTTTGATGGCGGGTTTGTCCGCTCTCTCATTGCCAGAAATGACGACGTGGCTAAGAATCCAGAAAAAGATAATTTTCTTTCCTAGAAAGGAAAGAGTGTGAAGTTTGTTGAGGATTTGTAGAATGAGAGGGTTGGGCCCTCTCTGCCTTTATACAATGACAAATAGTATCATGCAATTCAACACAATGCATGTTGTAACACTGCATTCATTCATTAGAAAATGTAGCACTTCACTTGCACTTTTGAAGCTTGTGTTAAAACAATGCAGTTAAACAGCATGTATAATCAACTACAGTATTTTAGAAGCCTACTGTATATGCTTTGTGAACTGCACTGAAGCACTCTTTGCTGATGATTAATGAGTCTGTGTTAGACCAGGGATATGTTATTTGGTTCAACAACCTTTTCTGTGCCTCGACCTCCAAGCAAAAGATTAACACCCAAAAAGAACCCTCTTACTACATTATCAGACCTGGGAGCAGTCAAAGTAACAGCCCCCTGATCAGACCTGGTTCAGTGTTGACAGTGCTGTCAAAGTCAGTCCTGCTGAGAATAACAGGTTATATTTCATGTTGCAGTGCTTTTCAAATTGTACTGAGGCCTGTGTTCAACCATGCCAACTCCATGGTTCAACAAGGGAGCTCCACCTCCCAGCTGCATTGCTTGCATACCAAGTCAATGTTAACTTTCAATCATTTGTCCTCTAGTCAGCTAGATGTGAAGGTACAGTGAAGTCATTCCATGACTTTTAATTAACTTCAAAGGCAGAAAGACATGTACATTTTACAGGGGAAACCGACAAATTTGTTTCTAATTTGAAAATTGAACAGATGAATATTCCAATTTAGCTGAACACTTCACAGCTTTATATTTTCAACCTTGAATATGCAAATGTGTGATATACATATATATATATATATATATATATATATATATATATATATATATATATATATATATATATATATATATATATATATATATATATATATATATATATATATATATATATATATATATATATATATATATATATATATATATATATATATATATATATATATATATATATATATATATATATATATATATATATATATATATATATATATATATATATATATATATATATATATATATATATATATATATATATATATATATATATATATATATATATATATATATATATATATATATATATATATATATATATATATATATATATATATATATATATATATATATATATATATATATATATATATATATATATATATATATATATATATATATATATATATATATATATATATATATATATATATATATATATATATATATATATATATATATATATATATATATATATATATATATATATATATATATATATATATATATATATATATATATATATATATATATATATATGGCCCTATGGGAAAACCTTTTTATTTACATCTTTCATTATTTTTCCTCCACAGACAATAATATATTTTTATGGTCAGTATAACATCTGATTATTGGTCAGCAACCGGAAACATGTATAAATTTTGGCCACCTACTGTAAACGAGGCAAGAGAAACAGACAAGGTTTGGGTCCTTCCCCCTCCCCACAAAATACATTAAAGGATTAGTTCAGTGGTCAAACAGGTCCATCTTATATGAAATAGGACTTCAAAAGAAACAAAATGGTGAAGAAAGCATTCAAAAATCTTATTCCATTAAGGAGATATCTATGTTTTAAGTTTGGTATCATTTGTGTAGAAACAACTGAAATCAGACTAGTTGTGATGCCATTGCCTCAGATTCCTCAAAGTCTGTATGTATTCTATATTTTGTCCTGCAATTTTGTGGCTTAAAAACCATGGCATATGTCACAAAAGTAGTAAAACTGAATCTAGAAATGGTATTTATAATATACCACCTGAAGAAAGTTTGAGGGAAAATGATTTAAATAGTTAAAAAAATTAAATAAATTTTCTTTGAAATACATACAGATTTAAAGGGATCTGAGGCTGTGACATCAGACTAGTCTGATTTCAGTCATTTTTACAGAAATGATACCAAACTTTAAACTTGAATATCTCCTTAACGGAATAGGATTTTTGAATGCTTTCTTCACCATTTTGTTTCTTTTGAAGTCCTCTTTCATATAAGATGGACATACTTGACCACTGAACTAATCCTTTAAGTTCCCCAATTTCAAATGCCCAAGCTTTTACAGTAAAACTGAAGGCATTCACCTAAAATGCAAAACCAAATAAATCTCTGAAATGAAAGCTTGTACATAGAATTAGATGCAGCACACCCAGTGCAATCTCATTCTATCAACAAATATGGTTAAACAAACAGAATTTCACAGGTTAATAAATATTCATGTTGCACTATAATTTTTTTCTTGCTGGCTTTTGTATGGTTCAAGCCACGAAAAGAAGTTCATAATGCAATTACACAGCTATACCTTATCCACAGCTTAATTAGAGTAGGCCTCTAAACACTCCCTATGATAATCTATGGCAACTGGTCACTATTCATGGACTTCCTGTTACAGTTTAAACTCAATATCAAATTTATCATTATCATAAAAACAATTTTTGTTTTTTCTCATTTACAGTGCAATGAGCTGTGTACTGTATGACCTAAATAGGAATGCAGAAACTGGGCTAATGGCTTTACTGACTCATGTTTAATCTGGTTTTTCATATTTAAGGAGAATATGGGTGACTGGAAGCTACATGTGCATGTAGCCTGTCACTTACATGTTTATTATTGATATCCATGAGTCACTGCTTTCATCACAGAACTTCTCATTAAGAATACGCAACATCAAAATCAATACATACAGTAAGATGATGATAATTGTTTCCAACTTGTGATCTACAGCTTTGCAGGAAAGTCAGTGAAGGTATAAGTAGACAGATGAGTGAAATGTTGTAACTTATCTTAGCACATCAATGATGTAGTACCTCAACATATTGTGGGGGTGGTAGAGTCTGTGTTTTGTTGGTGGGTTGTTAATTAGAGTAGGCTGGGGTTGTTAGGAAAGAAATACATGTTTGATGTTTATTTTGGGGGGAATGCCAGCAGGAGCGTTAATATCGTTGTGATGCTAGAACATAAATGATGTAGTAGCTCGATATATGTTTTGGGGGTATAAGACTGTTTTTGTTGGTGGGGAGTAGAGCTGTGACCGTTTAGCGTGTACTCGCTACACGCTCGCAAATTTTGTAAACGTTTACTAAATACTTCATTGCGAGTAATCGTTTTTCATACAACATAGGCCTAGTGTCTTGTCGTTGAAAATCAATATTCATGATTCAAATCACACACACATTCGGCTGACAAAATTCTAATCAATGATCTTTTACAAACTGTAAACCCGATTAGCATAATCTTTTTTAAATGTGCGAATCACAAATGCGCAGTAATTACCAATGAATGGGGATATTATGCACTTTGATTTTGCCAAATCTGAGTAATCTAACTTGTAAAATACACCGCGAATGTGCAGCAGTAAACAGTGAAACTAACAATAGGCCTAACGTTAGGCCATAAGGCTTTAAATCCCACGCAATCAAGGCCCGTGTCATCGACCAAAAAACACTTAAATCGTGACAATCAGTACATTTACATGTAAATATTACCTGATGAGTCAAATAAATTTTTGCAACAAAGAAAAAATATTGCATAATAAATAAACAGAAAAAGGTTTTAACAGAGCTGAAATTCTGCATGCTTCGCAGAGATGGCAGCCATTTTTTTTGAGAGGACTAATATTTCAGAACTTCCTGGTGGTGGTGGCGTAGTTTTGAAATGTTTTACGGCGAGGTATATCATAGGCCTCAGTATGCAAGATTTTCACAGAACTTTGAAAGCCGTAGCGAACAGGACAAACAAGTTACGCGATGTTGAGTTTAAATAACATTGAAAGGAAGTTACTGTATCTGTTCTTTCTAAACTGAATTTCCATGCATATTTTCCATAAAAATGATGATTTGTACTGTAGAAGTAAAATTTTTACGATTTGGAAAGCAAAACTCAGCGTCTATTTGGGCAATGCAGTCAGTACTTTTGCCATACTAGTTGCGCGATTTCTTTACTTCGCCGTATAGTTTTGGAGCAATTTTGGTGTATTTCCGAAAATTACGGTACTAAACTCGTGTACACGATACACGCTCGCTTTTTTTGGCGTGTACACGTTTACTAAAATCCCTAAACGTTCACAGCTCTAGTGGGGAGTTCATTGGGTAGGCTTGGGTTGTTAGGAAAGGAATACAAGTTTGATTAGCAGTGGCGCAACAAAAGGTTTTGGAATGCCCAGGAGGGTGGGTAAACCTTACAGGGCCTTGGGAAAAATCGATTTGGGACTAGGCTCTAACAATGACACTGCAATATCTTTGCTTTAGGGCCCAAAGCGCCAGAGGTGTCGGAAGGAAGCCAGGGAAACAGAGAGAGCAGAGAATCAAATTTATGTGCCTTTCTTGACAGTAATTGAGGTTCACTTTTTATTTTAAAAAGGGACACTCTTGTCAGTTGACAGTTTTTGCTTGTCACTTTTGATTTTCCCACACTTTTGGTGGGCAAATTCCGCCTATGGGTTCAAAGATTGGGAGCCAGGACCAATGTTGACAATTACCCATCGGAAGAACAAGTAAAAGGCTTCTTTTCAAAATTGCTGCTTAGGTTTAGGTTTACCAAGATTTATATCATCCCAACAAAACTCCAATGGAGTATTTACATCAAGACGCCCACCGTGACGAATGTTTTATTAACCAGTCGTGGAGCACTGGTTCAAAACCCACCGGGAATGGAACCCGGGATGCTAGATTGGAAAGATAAAGCTTTACAGACCTCTAAGCGCTTCTGCTTAGAACAGACCCCTAGCTTTGCTGTTTCACAAGGGTGGCCCACCCTGCCACTTCATGGGCCCGCCATGCCCCCCTAGGGGTCCGTCCTGCTCCTCATAAGAAAAAAAAGAAGTTTTTTTATTAACAAAATTAAGATTAAAAAAAAAACTTAATCTTACATGGATACAGAATACAGAATGATAGCATAGTAAGCAATTGTCCTGTTTGGTTAATGACTGGTCATTATCAGTCAGAATATTCATTCTGAGATGTATGATAGCTAAAATCCCAGAACTTCTTCACCAGGAGATTGAGCCTTAAGGGGGCTCTAAACTCCCATGCCGAAAAGACGCAGCGCTTCGAGCGCACATTAATGTGCCCCTCAACAAATCTAGCACCCTGCCTATTTTAAAATCAAGCTAGGGGTCTGTAGAATATTATTTGGGGCATACCTCATCCCACCACGGCCCTCAGTGTTGGTACTTCTGGTAAAATGTTATGCTTTAATTATGTCAAATGAATACTAAATGTATCTGACAACCTCTAGTATATGTATTTTGTAGTTTTTGTACTTGCCGCCATAGTTCCGACATCGCTGCAGAGGCAAAAAACCCTATGGGCCGCAGGTCTCTAGTTGCCCCATTGCGTATGGGAGTTTTAATATCGCTTGAATATGTGAAAACTGTTTTCCAAGTAAGCATAAAAAAGCTAAGCCTCAACATCAATATGATATTATTAACAATGCTTGCTTTTAAGTGAAATTAAAATCATAAACAGACATACCAAGAGCAAAATACTTTTGTATAAAATCAAGATGGATTTTACATCCTTGCAACAGGACATGCTTTTAACTATTATTGATAATATACTAGCCATTCTGAGCAAATAATTATTGCAATTAATGAATCACAATAAATCATTAATAGCATCTAGGCCTAAGAGTATCCCACAAATACACTTCCAAGTAGCAATCATTATAACAAAATTAAACTAAAACAATCTTTAAAGTTTCTTTTGAAGTCCTCTTTAATATAAGCTGATAAGATGAATTTACTTGACTCCTGAATCCTTTAAGAAATACTCATCACAGATAAAGGTGATTTTCACGAAAAAAGAGGAAAATGTTCCTATAATCAAAAAAAATTGTCCCGAAATGAAAGAAATTACCCCAGAATTGGCCAAAGATTCCCGAAAGTGGGAAAATTTTATGAAAACAAGCATTATGTTCCAAAAATGAGCAAAAATTCCCCAAAATGAGCAAATGTTCGATAAATAAAGATAATTTTTCTGGAGATTAAAAAATAATACTCAAAAATAAAATAACAATTCATGAAAATGTTGTAAAAATCAAAGGAAATTGTCCGGAACTGAAGAAATTTACTTCTAAATTGGCCAAAAAGTTCCAGAAAATAAGCTACATTTTCCAAAAATGACCAAAATTTCTCAAAAACTGAAGAAAACTACCCCAAAATGAAAGAAAATTTCACAAGAATGTTTTGAAAATCAAAGAAAATTGTACGGATCTGAAACAAAAAGTCCAAAATTTATCGAAAAGGTCCGTTTTGTGTATTGGCACCCCCATTCTCACCCCACCACTAAGAATTTCTTTAAAAAGGCACTGGACTTATGCATAAGTTATAGTAATACATTCTGTAGCCTTGCAAACAAACAAGTTACTAAGTATAAGATTACTGCAAGCCAGGTCATGCGTAGGTGGGTTTTTTTTATCCGTGAGTTATTAACACTTTGGTGATTCTACAGCCAGAAATTCAATCGTGTTATATGGTTGAAATAACCTATGTAAGCTATTTAGCCATTCTTGGCTTTTAATAGGTTTTTATACGCAATTTATAGCTTAAATCAGCTATCAGCTACAACAGTTTATACGCCAATTGGACTCATTGCGAGAAATCCCAAACATGATATTACGCTTAATTAGCATATGTGCAAGACGATTTTTTAATGCTCCAGCCAATGAAAACATGGTTTTCTTTCAATCGGAGATGATCGGTGGTATTTCCCGATCCAATGTTATTATATATGCTAAATTTCTTCGGATTGTGTGAGTGAAATCCGAGTATTTGAAAGAATGTAAGTGAATTTTGGAATGCAGAATTTGTTAAAACTACGCAACAATATGAATTGTTATTGCATTGACATATCGATCTATTTAAGCCAAACATAGCAACACAGCAAAATATCCAAAAGACGCATAGGATATGATATAAGCTGCAAAAATCTGAGCGTATCCGGACAAGAACCTGGCTCTTAACTTAGTCATCGCGTTGGCTCAAATCCCTTAAAGGGATGTTGAGCTAAAAACCAAGGGTTTTGAAATTCCGATGCATAATATGGATTTAGGTTTTTATTTCTATATTTTTTTAAATTTCATTTCAATTTTATTACAGAATGGGGGTCTGCTCAAAACAACCAATCAAATTTACTCACAATAAAGACTTGCATCTTGGACAGAAAAAGTTAATATACTGTATGCACCACCTACTCATTAATATGCATGATTCATCACCAAAACAATAGGGTAAACTATGGTTTGGTTTGTTGATGTTTAACGGCACCGCGACACTTAGAGTCAAATGTGCCAAGAGAGTATTAAAAAGTAAGGTGCTTGAGTAAGGACAGAGAAGAAAGAGAGGTGGGATAGAGGGAAGGAGGGAGGGAAGGTGAATAAGGGAAAGAAGTTAAGGTAATAAAAGGAAAGTGAGGAAAGGTTAGGCAGAGAAGGAATGGGAGGTTTAGATCAGGTGGAATAATTTACTGTTGCGGAGAAAGGTGATGAACTTGAAGGTAGGATTGTTCTTGAAAAGATCGGAAATTGATATGGAGGGAAAGAGGTGTGATTTGGAGTTCAGGTATATGCAACAGGATAAGAGGATATGCTTGATCGAGAGATCAGTGTTGCATGTAGGGCAGAGAGGAGAAAGGGAGCCGGAAAGTAAGTGAGAGTGGGTGACAAAGGTGTGACTGAGGCGGATGCGGGTGATAACAACGTCCTCCCTGCTGTTATGACTGTGCAGGGGGAGGTTGGTACCGACTTTGGGTTTAGTGGTGTGAAGTTTGCTACTGGTCTCAAGATTCCCGGAGTCTTTCCAGGTCTTACTGAGGTAGCTGGAAGTGGAGAAATGGAGGTCTGAGTGTGGGATAAGAAAAGGAAAGATGTGATTCGACAGATCGTTGTTGGCGGCTCTGTCGGCTCTCTCATTGCCGGGAATGCCAACGTGGCTGGGGATGCAGAGGCTGCAGATGAAAGAGAAGTTGTAGAAACGTCTACTAAGTTGGCAGTATTTGGAGCGGAAGAAGGCTGGGTTGCGGAGAGCTTTCGTGTAGGAGGAAAGGCCAAGGAAAACCTTAGGGAGATTGATAACCCAGGTGGGCATGGGAGGGATAGTGTGTCTGGCATTAAAAAATGTTGGCTTTGGTGAAGTGAGAGTGCATCCGGATCCTGAAAGGTGGGGGGGATGCGTTTGTTGACGTTGAAGAGGTTGGTGAAGAAGGGAGAGCACATGCAATGGAAGCAAGAGTTCTATGGATCAGTGAGGATACGAAGAGCGAAGGAGAGGCTAATCCTGGTGCACCTGGGGTCAAGGGGGAATTCATTAGCCTCTACATGGAGACTGGTGATGAGGGTGGTATGGGTGGCGCTAAGGCAGAGCCTTAGAGTAGTGTTTTCAGTAACCTCAAGGTGTCTCATATAAAGTCTGCGGGCGTGTTTTCAGTAACCTCGAGGTGTCTCATATCAAGTTTGCAGGCGGAGGTGTAGATGAAACTGCTGTAGTCCAGCTTGGACCTGAGGAGGGAGCAGTATAAGGTGAGCAGGGTGAGATGATTGGCTCCCCAGTCAGTGCTGGAGAGGACCCTGAGGAGATTGAGGATTTTGTAACAATTGGTTTTGAGGGTGTTGATGTAGGAGAGCTTAGAATCGAGAGTGACTCGAAGGAAGCAAGAACTGTTTTTGCTGTGATAATGGAATCTTTGAGATGGAGGCTGCGGCAGAGAAAGAAGGAGTTGCTGTTGTAGAAGTGGATGAGAACAGTTTTGTCTTTTAAGAAGTTGAAGCTGTTTCAGTCGCTCCAGTGAGCTAAGTTGTCCAGGCAGTGTTGAAGGTTATTATGGAGAGTTTAGAAGCATGGAGAGGACGATAAGATAGCAAAATCATCAACATAGAGGGAGCAGTTGATGTTGGGGGGGAGGGCATTGGTGATGCTGTTGATTTTGAGGATGAAGAGAGTGGGGCAGAGGATACTGCCTTAAGGGACACCCAGGTATTGGGCATACTGTACCTTTGAGAGTAGGTGTTACCAATGCGTAACCTGAAATGGCAGGTATGGAGAAAGTTCTGGATGAAGGTGGGGAGGAGGCCTCTGAGGCCGGAGGAGTGTAGGTCCTTGAGAATACCGTACCGCCAGGTGGTGTCGAAGGCCTTTTAGAGGTCGAAGAAGATGGAGATGGTGTGGAGATTTCTGACGAAGATTTCACGTACAAAGGTGTTAAGTTTGAGGACATGGGTCCAGGCAGTTCCTGTTTCTTCTGAAACCAATTTGAGAGGGGAACCAGCAGAGCCTGTAGTTGACCATATCTTGCAGAGGCACGAAGTGAGAACGATGGATGAGCCAGTAGTCGGTGGGAATAGACCTGTCTTTGTTAGGGAGATGGGAATGGACCTGTCTTTGTTAGGGAGGTGGGAATGGACCTGTCTTTGTTAGGGAGGTGGGAATAAACCTGTCTTTGTTAGGGAGGTGGGAATGGACCTGTCTTTGTTAGGGAGGTGGAAATGGACCTGTCTTTGTTAGGGAGGTGGGAATAAACCTGTCTTTGTTAGGGAGGTGGGAATGGACCTGTCTTTGTTAGGGAGGTGGGAATGGACCTGTCTTTGTTAGGGAGGTGGAAATGGACCTGTCTTTGTTAGGGAGGTGGGAATAAACCTGTCTTTGTTAGGGAGGTGGGAATGGACCTGTCTTTGTTAGGGAGGTGGGAATGGACCTGTCTTTGTAAGGAAGCATAGCCGACTTGAAATATGGCGAGACTTTGCATTCTTTTTTCAAGCCGCCATGCCAGGCCGCCTGAACAAAAGAAATTGTTTTTCCGCGAAATCATTTACGGATTAAAACACCCAAATGCACTCAGGCAGAGAGCTCATTAACTTCCATCCATTGTGTGTTGAATCCAATAGCCCCAATTCACTGCGAGATTGCAGAGAATCTCGTGGTTATGTTACATGTAAATGAGTGAATTTAAAGTTAAATAATGTTCTTATCACATACAATATTTTTGGGTATAACTGTTACCTGTAACGGGGATTAAAAACTGGAACGATTGTGATTATAATTCAATGTAATGGTAGTCCAAATACTCCCCAAATTCTTCCCCAAATATCGCACTTCATTTACATTTTGAGACATAGTAGAAATTCTGGTCAACTGAACAAGGCAAGTGATGAAGGCCAAAACTTTGATAATTATAACAGACATAAGTTATTATAGATATAAAAGTGACATATCCCTGATTATAGTCATGAATATAATGTAAAATTGTATCCAATTCACGGAATATGTTTTAGTTTATTCTGGTCCTGTTGTTGTAATAAAGCAGAGAGAAAAAAACTATTCTACTTTTGAAGGTCTCCCGGGCTTTAGGCCTACACCATGCATCTTTTTGTTACAAAACTTATTTCCATAAAAACTTATTTGTACTCTTTTTAATATCATCTTAATATATTGACTTCGTTATGCTGATTGTTGTTTCTTTTCAAACTAATTTCCTTCAGATTTGTTGTATGCCGACACACATTGTTTAGCATCATGGAAATTCACGGGGCGGGGAAAAATCTTCTATTTTGAGGCCTACCACAAAGATTTGCTTTCATTATTTAAATCAAATTAAACTTCCAACAAATAATTTACTACTTAAAAAATATCAAACAGAAATAGTAAGTTTGGTAACTTGGTTGAAAATCCTTTGAGATCATAGCAGCTTGTACAGCCTGTATGTGTATTTTGTACTCTCTGCCTGAAAACCACATCAAAATCTGCTTCTTATCTTACCTGAGCTTTCTTCAAATATTTGAACTGTATCCCCGATGCTCAGGGGCAACTGATGAGGCACGGTTGCGGCTAGGTTGTATATCACTGTAAAAAAAGAAGACAACATTGTGTATTTCTTCTTAGACTAAATTGTATAAATCTAACAATCAAGCATTTCTCAATCATAAGTATCTCCATCCCAGGCTGCTTTAGATGGCTTTACTTGCTTACTACTGGGTTCACTTGCTTACTACTGGCTTCATTTGCTTACTACTGGGTTCACTTGCTTACTACTGGGTTCACTTGCTTACTACTGGGTTCACTTGCTTACTACTGGGTTTACTTGCTTACTACTGGGTTCACTTGCTTACTACTGGGTTCACTTGCTTACTACTGGGTTCACTTGCTTACTACTGGGTTCACTCGCTTACTACTGGGTTCACTCGCTTACTACTGGGTTCACTCGCTTACTACTGGGTTCACTCGCTTACTACTGGGTTCACTCGCTTACTACTGGGTTCACTCGCTTACTACTGGGTTCACTCGCTTACTACTGGGTTCACTTGCTTACTACTGGGTTCACTTGCTTACTACTGGGTTCACTTGCTACTACTGGCTTCATTTGCTTACTACTGGGTTCACTTGCTACTACAGGGTTCACTTGCTTACTACTGGGTTCACTTGCTTACTACTGGGTTCACTTGCTACTACTGGCTTTATTTGCTTGCTACTGGGTTCACTTGCTTACTACTGGGTTCACTTGCTACTACTGGGTTCACTTGCCTACTACTGGGTTCATTTGCTTGCTACAGGGTTCACTTGCTACTACAAGATTCACGTACTACTGGGTTCACGTAACCAGTGGGACAATTTAACATTCTATTTTTAAGCAAACCTGGGATTTACTTTGGCTTGATTACAATGTGCTGCATCTAACAAACAAAATGATACTTTTTTAGATACATTTAATGTAGGTTTCATCCATGTACAGTATGCAAATTAAGTTATTGTTAGGGGTAAATCATTTATAGCAAGATCCCTTGCAACAGTGACTGTATAACAATGTATTTAGCTATGTCTCTCTTTTTAGAGCACTTCCACTTCCTTTCACAACTTGTTGTTATATGTACGTGCTTATGATTATTTGATCAATAAAAATAAACTAGAGCTGTCTGAATGACAGCATACTGGACTATTCTAAGCTACAGGGGGAGAGTGCACTACTTAAAGGAAGTAAGCAGTTACTTATCCGTAACTTCTAGTGGATCAATTTTGATTACAAGCTAAGCTTTAGGGAAGTCCACTTACAGTATCTAATTCTTTGTTTTCATTTTTGGTTCCAATGTTATCAGCATCAGGAACCTATGCAGTGAAGTGTGTATGTGGATATGGGTGTGTATGTGAGGGTGTGACGCTTTGCTTATGAATACGATATCTCATTTATTCACTTTTGAATAATGCTTATTTATCGAATGATGACATAAATCTAATAGGCACAGCAATTACTGTTGCAAAGTATGAAATGTCAATAGTTTGATGAATTTCACCTGAAAGTCATCTACCCCCCACCAACGCCATCCATTCGTTCCTCCCTGATAACATCCTTCCCTCCCTCCCCGATGTCAACCATCCATCCCTCCCTCCGTGATGCCATCCATCCATCCCTTCCTCTGTGATGCCATCCATCCCTCATTAATGCCATCCGTACCTCCCATCCCCGATGCCATTCACCCCTTTCTCCTTTCCCAAAGCATCCACCCATAGCTCACCGATGCCATCCATCCCTCTTTCACTAATGTTATCCATCCATTCCTTCCTCCCTGATGCCATCCATCCCTCCCTGATGCCATCCATCCCTCCTTCGCTGGTGTCATCAATCACTCCCCAATGCCATCCATCCCTCCCCAATGCCATCCATCCATCCCTCCCCAATGCCATCCATCCATCCCTCCCCGATGCCATCCATCCCTCACTCCCCAATGCCATCCATCCTTCCCCAAATCCATCCATCCCTCCCACCCTGATGCCATCCTTCCCACCATCCCTGATACCATCATCCTCCCCTGTTGATGCCATCTATCCCCTCCTCCCTAATGCCATCTATCCCTCTTCTCCTCGATGCCATCCATCCATTCCTTCTGGAAGTCATCCATCCCTCCCCTCCCTGAAGCTCTCCACCCATCCTCCCCATTGCCATCCATCCCTCCCTACCCGATGCCATTCATCCATCATCCTCCCCCTCTGATGCCATCTATTCCTCCCTCCCTGATGCCATATATTTCTCCCTCCCTGATGCCATCCATCCCTGCCTTCCCCAATGCCATCCCTCCCATATGTAATTACCATCTTACATGTCATTCTTTAAGATCCTTATTATTCTAAATTCCAAGTGCCAATTCTAATATTGCAATGAACATGTCTAAATTAGTCAAAGAAGCACATATCTCATTGTTAAATGAATGCAAAAAATTCCTGATTAGATAATTGGCCACTTGTAGTACATAGGTAGAAGTTATTTGTAAAACAATATTTCATATATTTTTTAACTTTTCAAAGCCTAATCATTTCTTATTTTGGTTACCATCTATGACACTCCAATTTTAATTCAGACATTATATACATTCTATATATTCATTCCACTTATAAATAATGTACATTTTCAAATGACGACAAGCTTTTGATAAACCTTGATCCCCCAAATACATTAACCAACACTGAGGCAGACACTGACGCCACCGCCAAGGTGAGTAGCATTAACCAACACTAAGGCAGACACCGACGCCACCGCCAAGGTGAGTAGCATTAAGCAACACTGAGGCAGACACCGACGCCACCGCCAAGGTGAGTAGCATTAACCAACACTGAGGCAGACACCGACGCCACCGCCAAGGTGAGTAGCATTAAGCAACACTGAGGCAGACACCGACGCCACCGCCAAGGTGAGTAGCATTAACCAACACTGAGGCAGACACCGACGCCACCGCCAAGGTGAGTAGCATTAAGCAACACTGAGGCAGACACCGACGCCACCGCCAAGGTGAGTAGCATTAACCAACACTGAGGCAGACACCGCGCCACCGCCAAGGTGAGTAGCATTAAGCAACACTGAGGCAGACACCGACGCCACCGCCAAGGTGAGTAGCATTAACCAACACTGAGGCAGACACCGACGCCACCGCCAAGGTGAGTAGCATTAACCAACACTAAGGCAGACACCGACACCACCGCCAAGGTGAGTAGCATTAACCAACACTAAGGCAGACACCGACGCCACCGCCAAGGTGAGTAGCATTAAGCAACACTGAGGCAGACACCGACGCCACCGCCAAGGTGAGTAGCATTAACCAACACTGAGGCAGACACCGACGCCACCGCCAAGGTGAGTAGCATTAACCAACACTGAGGCAGACACCGACGCCACCGCCAAGGTGAGTAGCATTAAGCAACACTGAGGCAGACACCGACACCACCACCAAGGTGAGTAGCATTAACCAACACTAAGGCAGACACCGACACCACCGCCAAGGTGAGTAGCATTAACCAACACTAAGGCAGACACCGACGCCACCGCCAAGGTGAGTAGCATTAACCAACACTAAGGCAGACACCGACGCCACCGCCAAGGTGAGTAGCATTAAGCAACACTGAGGCAGACACCGACGCCACCGCCAAGGTGAGTAGCATTAACCAACACTGAGGCAGACACCGACGACACCGCCAAGGTGAGTAGCATTAACCAACACTGAGGCAGACACCGACGACACCGCCAAGGTGAGTAAAATAACTAGCATTCTTTTTTATATTTCTTTTATAAAAGCCAAACATCAGTTTTGAAAAGTAAAAATAAAAGTTCACTCATTTGTTATGCACTTCTCATTGATACTATGATTGTTTATGTTATACTGTATGTACACTATGAAACAGGAACTGGAATTCAGTCATGAGTTCATCTGGAGCAAACAGATAAGTGTTCAGTAGGTCTTCATCCTCCAAATTTCATCCCCACAAAAACTTAGCTGACTTGCATTCTACACACAGTGTCGGAATTTATTATAAAATTTCCTATGGTTCTGAATAAAGGGGTCGAAAATCTTCCCACAAAAACTTGTGACAAAAATAATATTAACAACAAGAAAGCAATCCATGGAGTTGCTGATCTCATCACTTTAAGCATACAGTATAGTGGGGGAAATAGCTAACAAGGTCACTATAGCTCTGTGACTTTTGACCTTGTGACCCCAGCATCTATGGGACACTAGTTCTGTGGAATTTGACCCCAGATTTACAGGACACAAAATCATATACCAAGGTATCATGGTACAACATAGGGTTGGTACAGTTCTTGCCCTCTTGAAATTCAAAGTGCTACTAAATTGTACAAACTACCACATAATTACCTTTAAAATCGCATAATAGACCTTTGACCCTAACCACCAAAACAACATCTGAAATTTTTTGGCATTTATCTTACCCTACTATATGACACTACCCATGTTCAGATCACTCTTACCATTCCAAAACTATTGGGGGGAAATGGTTCAAATGGGTCACTAGCTCTGTAACCTTTGAACTTTTGACCCCAGAGTTTACGGGACACAAGTTTATGTACCACAGTATCATGATACAAAACATAGGATTGGTATAGGTCTTGCACTTTCAAAATTTAAAGTGGCACAAAAATTTACAAATTAGTACAAAATTACCCGCTAAAATCACATTTTTGATCTCTGACCTGAAGTAATGTAAACGACCCTTGACCCTAATTAGTGAAACAACTTCTAAAATTTTTCACATTTATAATACCCCTCTATATGGCGCCACTGATGTTCACTTTACATTTACCATTCCTTAACTATGGGGAAAATGGTGAAAAGTGGTTAAAAGCTCTGTAACCTTTGACCTCAGTCTACAGGACACAAATTTATGTACCAAGATGGTACAACATAGGGTTGGTATAGGTATTGTACATTACTTTTTTTGTTTAAAATAGCACAAACTTTATATAAAAAGCACCTAATTGACCTTTGAACCTCCAATTATTTTTAATTTTTGTTAGAATGTTAAACCCTACCCACCTATGCAATTTGTACATACCAAGAAATTCCTTCAAAAGAAACAGCCATCACTTAAAACTTGTTTTATTTGACCTGTGACCTTGTACCCCAAAACCTTGGAGAGTACACCAATTTTGGTTCATGTGTGTATTAGTTTTTGAGTTATAAGTGACACAAAATTAATTGTTGCATATGTACACATGGACACACACACACACACAAAAAAAAAAAACCACACACTATCAACTACCTAACAAGACATTTATTATAAATGATGATACTTGGTAAGTTATAGAAATTGATTGATATTGTTTTTGCTATGAAAGGACGCTGTGTTATGGATAATTGTTTGATTTGCTGTTCACATGTTACCAGGCTTCAGCAAGGTTTCGGCCATTGTTACACTGTTGTTTACAGGCCTATGTTAGCGTTAGCAGTACAAATTAATTATATTAAAGTACTTTTTAGCAGAAATAATTTCATGTTTACGTATGCGATCAATCCCAGACACTACTACCAAAATGACCAGAAAGTATTAATAATTCAGCTCAGCTACATCATATTGTGTTGCTATGATGAATGCAGATCTTTTCGGTGTTTATCTTTAAAAATATCACTAAGCGACCATGGCTAAAGCACCTCTCCTCACTGATTTTATGCTTAACTACTGAATATTCATGAGATGTGCTATTGCCATAGCAACGGTAGTGGAATAGACCAATGATTCATTTTCTTATGTTTTTACCAGTATTATTTTGTTTACATGGTATTATTTTGATGTGTGTTGAAATGCACATTGTCCATCACAGATTGAATATGTTCAATGTATCGCGATACTTTAAATATGAAAGTACTCAAGTACAGTACCAATGCGAGCAGTTTGACAATTGCGCCGGTAATCTTAACCTCGGCATGCCGCCGATAAAGCGCCGATAAAGCGCCGAAAAACCCTATTCTTGAAGCTAAAAACAGGGTATTGGTTTCATGCAACTTTCAATTTAATTTTTAAATACAAAGATACTATTACGAGTGTTACTCCAATCACAACTCTCTTTCTTTCAGCGAGAAAAGTCCTCAGTCTTCTGTGTGTAATATTTAACGTCTGCACAAGTACCGAACCTGCAAATTTCACTCAATGTCTTTAGTTCAGATAATACTTTTAATACTTTTAAAATGTACAAATTGCCATTTTAAGCAAGTTAAAAGTATTTCATTTACTGTGTCTTTTCAAAGCAGGGACCTGCTATCTAAATAGCAGGTCCCTGTTCAAAGGACATAGTTCAGCCCACAATAAATTGGCAGCCACAATGCAGTGTACCACGTAGATTTACAATCTTTATTCATTTTCAATAAGTTCAACAAAAAATTACAACCTGAAAAGTAAGGAATTACTGTGGCCCCAATGCAACTAGTGTCAGCACTATCGGGGCGGGCGCGACCATTTTTTATCATAAAATGAAAATTGAATAAATTAATATAAACTAAAATGATAAGCGAAATAAAAAGGATCAGCAAAATAAAAATAAATCAATATAACTTTCTGAGATTTCCATGTTTTATTCCAAAATTAAAGTATTCCAAATAGTCAGGTAAAATTTTAAGTCGTGAAATATTTCCACCAAAATACTAAGAAACGTTGAAAACTTTTTAATATGTAGTTCCATATACAGTAAAAGTGAAACATGAAAGAAAATAATAAAATGAGGGCAAATAAAATTCTGAACTAAGCACTCTTCTCTCAGTGTGGACTTCCAATGTTGAACAGAACGCATCAAAATCTATGTCCAAAGTTGGAAATCAGGGACGGAAGTAAACAGAAACATACATGTTGCTCCCACTATTTGATAAGCCCAGGTGCAGAAGAATCATTTCTTTATAAATTAGATCATGCAAAAATGTCTGTCCTTACAAAAGAAATATTCTAATTCTTACCCCAAACTTACAAACATTAAACTCCAATAGCATTAACCTCTCTGAAACACATACCGCAAAAACACAGCAAACTTCTAAAGAATCATAAATAATGCCTCTGCCCCATTCCCAGCACCTTTGACAGATTTCTCAACAAATTGACCCCAGCTGCATCTGGACTTTGGCCCAGCGTGGTCCAAATAATTTAGATTGGAACATTTAAAGGGAAATACTTACAAAGGTATATGCCCCCTTCCGTTTCTCATGTTGTCTTCCAAATATTTGAAGTCTAAAGACATAAATCTAAGTTTTGTGGTTATGGGTAAGGGACCGGAGATCACAGCGGTTAGTAGCGATTTGGAGGGGTACTCCAGAGTGAATCCTTCTTCTACATGTTTAATTTAATATTATCAGGCTCACAAATTTAGGGTGGGGGCATTTTCCTTTATGAAAATATAATTTGGTAGATTATCTCATCCCATCTCCAATTTTCTCCACAAAAATTATAGTATTATGACAGCACGAAGGGGCGGGTGGGGGCGGGGAGGACGAGGGCAGCAGGGCAGTGGATCTTTGGTATGATTTCCCAGCTTGTTTGCAAGTTGAAGTGACAAACTGGGATCGTTAAACTATCGAATTTGGGGTGGGGGCATTCTTTTTTATGAAAATATAATTTTGTAGATCGTATCGTCCTCTCCTCCCATTTTCCTCAATTTCTCCACAAAAAATGGAAGTATTACGAATAGGAAGAAGGGGTGGATAGGGGCGGCAGTGCCACGATTCTTTGTTAAAATCTCTTCATTTGCAGGTTTCAAACGGCAAATTAGATCACCAAACATTAAATTTGAGGTGGGGGAATTCTTTTTATTGTGAAAACATACTTGGTATATGATATTGTTCCTTCCCCCTCCCCATTTGCATGATTTGTTTCCCCGAATGAAGATAAGGCGATGCTTCCATCATCTCTCTCCTGTACTCAGTGAATTTCCTCATAATTCTCACTTCACAAAATCCTAGATGTC
Organism: Chiridota heheva; assembly: GCA_020152595.1. Classification (NCBI taxonomy): domain Eukaryota; kingdom Metazoa; phylum Echinodermata; class Holothuroidea; order Apodida; family Chiridotidae; genus Chiridota; species Chiridota heheva. The sequence continues at coordinate 56,823 of JAIGNY010002413.1, read as the reverse complement.
CACTCCCCCCTCCCGGTTTTGGTATTGTCATCGGTTTTTTTTAAATTTTGTATGGCTTTTCTCCATTTTGAAGTTTACCAAAAAGTGTCAGGCATGCAGGTAAATGTCTTTCAACAATCATAGCACCGTGTGGCTAAGGAGTTCAAGGAAACCTGTCGCCAGATTATAAACCACCCAGAAGTAACATGTGATGGGGGCATATCATTGAAGGAGAAATTTTGTTGTTTTTCTGACACAGTTCTAATGATTTTGTGTTAAAAAGTAGAATTTCAACTGATGCAATGTCCCGTGTGATATGTAGTAATAATTTGCTATACATTAGCTTGACGGCCAGTAAGTGGGGTACAGCTCCCTGCCAGGAAGGAATGTACAACTGGTTTATGGAATTTTTTATATTCTTTGTTATTTGCAAAGTTGGAAGATGGAAGTAGAACATACCTTTTCAAAACAAGAAAATAGCATTTGTTTGCAGTTTTACAGCTTTTATATTTTTTGTTTTCTTTTATTTTCTATGATGAAGAAGTTTCTTTATCTTTGGAAACTTGTTTTGTTAAAGTTTTAAACTTTATTTTTTGGACCAGGACTTAATATTCGGAATATAAACATCTGAGATCCAAGTAAGTTGATGTTATTAATTTCGTTCTGTATTCTCTCATACTTTTTTCAAGTGCACTTTGTACATATTTTCTCATAATTTTTAAGTCCTAACAAGTTGCCGATCGCTGCAATAAACATTGCGCAGCTTTTTCTGTCTCCTCTAAGGAAATGGGTCTTTGGAGGTTAGAAAACACTTTTGCAAACCTTTTCTAAACTTGACATGCTTTCAAAATATTCAAGAAATGAATAAGAAAATCACTCAATTTCGGGACGTGTTATAATGGCCGTACGCTAAATTCCTTTTATAGACCACGAAGTACAGCCGTACCACACTTAATTATATGGCAAAAATGTTTGCTTAAAATTGTTGATTATACATGTATCTATTTCACTGAGATTGAATTTACATACACAAATGTAGGTTACAAAATGTTGGAATTAAAAATAACAGAAAAGGAAAGAAAGTACAGGCAATATTGCACTAGCTACTAAAAATGATCTGCACATTGAAAAGGAAATCACTAAACTGGAAGGAGAGTAGAAACTTTATTCCATAGGGGATCGTTTTAATTTTGGATTAATAAAGCTCTTTTTATAATTCAAAATCATAATCAGTTACGACTTGTCGTTATTAAATTCATGAATGAATTTATTTAATTTGATGTGATGGTCTAATGATATTCCAATGTGAATATTCTTATGTGATGTTTACATACTATTGATGTAGGACCTAATAATACTTCGATATGATGTTTCAAACTCCCATTGAGTTTCAATATTGTCGAACGTTTTCACTCAATTCAGACCTTTTATTGATTACTTAACTGAACGGGCACGGCAATTTTTTTTGTTATAACGACACTATGACTACTTGTTGTTTAATTTAAATTGTTTCGCAGTGGCGATGGCTTGTGAAACTGAAAAAAATATCACCACATTTTGTCATTTTTAAACTCGCCGGTAAAGCGCCGGTAAACGCCAGTAAAACGCCGAAAAAACTCGCCGGTGTCAAACTGCTCGCATTGGTTCTGTAATTTAGCATTCAAATGATATTACACTGTAATTTATTAGTATGTTAAACTTTGACATTTAATTTGTTTTACAGCCCAATGCTGAGCTGAGCTGTTGTTTTGTTGATGATGACAGTGCTGTTGTAATGACTTACATAGCATGATGGCTGTATATTATCCTTAACTACCAGAGCCTCATTTACAGGTTTGTTGATAGCATCTTGGGTGTATATTATCCTCAACTACCAGAGCCTCATTTACAGGTTTGTTGGTAGCATGTTGGCTGTATATTATCCTTAACTACCAGAGCCTCATTTACAGGTTTGTTGATAGCATGTTGGGTGTATATTATCCTTAACTACCGGAGCCTCATTTACAGGTTTGTTGGTAGCATGTTGGCTGTATATTATCCTTAACTACCAGAGCCTCATTTACAGGTTTGTTGATAGCATGTTGGCTGTATATTATCCTTAACTACCAGAGCCTCATTTACAGGTTTGTTGATAGCATGTTGGATCTATATTATCCTCAACCACCAGAGCCTCATTTACAGGTTTGTTGATGATGACAGTGCTTTAAAGTTCCTCAAAAAGTTACTTATCCGTCATCGGCATAAAATAAGGATTTTACAGCTAAGGGTTGAAGGGTTACGTAGATTGCCTTGTAAGTTGTATCAAATGATTCGCAGGTGTCAGTGCACGGTAATACTTGAAATGTTAGTTACAAGTTTGGATCGTGATGTATGCAATTTAAGACACTTGTAAATTTGCATTCAGAGTTTTTGATCCAGTAAAGTATTGACGGATGTATGGATTGGAAACCCATATTTGCATTCAGAGTTTTTGATTCGGTTAAGTATTCACGGATGTATGGATTGGAAACCCGTATCTGTTTTCAGAGTTTTTGATTTAGTAAAGTATTCACAGATGTATAGATTGGAAACCCATATTTGTATTCAGAGTTTTTCATTCAGTAAAGTATTCACGGATGTATGGATTGGAAACCCGTATCTGTTTTCAGAGTTTTTGATTTAGTAAAGTATTCACAGATGTATAGATTGGAAACCCATTTTGTATTCAGAGTTTTTCATTCAGTAAAGTATTCACGGATGTATGGATTGGAAACCCGTATCTGTTTTCAGAGTTTTTGATTTAGTAAAGTATTCACAGATGTATAGATTGGAAACCCATATTTGTATTCAGAGTTTTTCATTCAGTAAAGTATTCACGGATGTATAGATTGGAAACCCATATTTGTATTCAGAGTTTTTCATTCAGTAAAGTATTCACGGATGTATAGATTGGAAACCCATATTTGTATTCAGAGTTTTTCATTCAGTAAAGTATTCACGGATGTATAGATTGGAAACCCATATTTGTATTCAGAGTTTTTCATTCAGTAAAGTATTCACGGATGTATAGATTGGAAACCCATATTTGTATTCAGAGTTTTTCATTCAGTAAAGTATTCACGGATGTATAGATTGAAACCCATATTTGTATTCAGAGTTTTTCATTCAGTAAAGTATTCACGGATGTATAGATTGGAAACCCATATTTGTATTCAGAGTTTTTCATTCAGTAAAGTATTCAAGGATGTATGGATTGGAAACCCATATTGTATTCAGAGCTTTTGATCCAATAAAGTTTTCAAGGATGTATGGATTGGAAACCCATATTGTATTCAGAGCTTTTGATCCAATAAAGTTTTCAAGGATGTATGGATTGGAAACCCATATTTGTATTCAGAGTTTTTCATTCAGTAAAGTATTCAAGGATGTATGGATTGGAAACCCATATTTGTATTCAGAGTTTTTGATCCAGTAAAGTATTCAAGGATGTATGGATTGGAAACCCATATTGTATTCAGAGCTTTTGATCCAGTAAAGTATTCAAGGATGTATGGATTGGAAACCCATATTGTATTCAGAGCTTTTGATCCAATAAAGTTTTCATGGATGTATGGATTGGAAACCCATATTGTATTCAGAGCTTTTGATCCAATAAAGTTTTCATGGATGTATGGATTGGAAACCCATATTTGCATTCAGAGTTTTTAATCCAGTAAAGTAATCAAAGATGTATGGATTGGAAACCCATATTTGCATTCAGAGTTTTTGATCCAGTAAAGTATTCACGGATGTATAGATTGGAAACCCATATTTGTATTCAGAGCTTTTGATCCAATAAAGTTTTCAAGGATGTATGGATTGGAAACCCATATTGTATTCAGAGCTTTTGATCCAATAAAGTTTTCATGGATGTATGGATTGGAAACCCATATTGTATTCAGAGCTTTTGATCCAATAAAGTTTTCATGGATGTATGGATTGGAAACCCATATTTGCATTCAGAGTTTTTAATCCAGTAAAGTAATCAAAGATGTATGGATTGGAAACCCATATTTGCATTCAGAGTTTTTGATCCAGTAAAGTATTCACGGATGTATAGATTGGAAACCCATATTTGTATTCAGAGCTTTTGACCCAGTATTTAAAGATGTATGGATTGGAAACCTATATTTGTATTCAGAGTTTTTGATCCAGTAAAGTATTCACGGATGTATAGATTGGAAACCCATATTTGTATTCAGAGCTTTTGACCCAGTATTTAAAGATGTATGGATTGGAAACCTATATTTGTATTCAGAGTTTTTGATCCAGTAAAGTATTGAAAAATGTATGGATTGGAAACCCATATTTGTATTCAGAGCTTTTGATCCAGTATTTAAAGATGTATGAATTGGAAAACCATATTTGTATTCAGAGCTTTTGATCCAGTAAAGTAATAAAAGATGTATGGATTGGAAACCAATATTTGTATTCAGAGTTTTTGATCCAGTAAAGTATTGAAAAATGTATGGATTGGAAACCCATATTTGTATTCAGAGCTTTTGATCCAGTATTTAAAGATGTATGAATTGGAAAACCATATTTGTATTCAGAGCTTTTGATCCAGTAAAGTAATAAAAGATGTATGGATTGGAAACCAATATTTGTATTCAGAGTTTTTGATCCAGTAAAGTATTCAAAGATGTATGGATTGGAAACCCATATTGTATTCGGAGCTTTTGATCCAGTAAAGTATTCAAAGATGTATGGATTGGAAACCCATATTGTATTCGGAGCTTTTGATCCAGTAAAGTATTCAAAGATGTATGGATTGGAAACCCATATTTGTATTCAGAGCTTTTGATTCAGTAAAGTATTCAAAGATGTATGGATTGGAAACCCATATTTGTATTCAGAGCTTTTGATTCAGTAAAGTATTCAAGGATGTATGGATTGGAAACCCATATTTGTATTCAGAGCTTTTGATCCAGTAAAGTATTCAAAGATGTATGGATTGGAAACCCATATTTGTATTCAGAGCTTTTGATTCAGTAAAGTATTCAAAGATGTATGGATTGGAAACCCATATTTGTATTCAGAGCTTTTGATCCAGTAAAGTATTCAAAGATGTATGGATTGGAAACCCATATTTGTATTCAGAGTTTTTGATCCAGTAAAGTATTCAAGGATGTATGGATTGGAAACCCATATTTGTATTCAGAGCTTTTGATCCAGTAAAGTATTCAAAGATGTATGGATTGGAAACCCATATTTGTATTCAGAGTTTTTGATCCAGTAAAGTATTCAAGGATGTATGGATTGGAAACCCATATTTGTATTCAGAGCTTTTGATCCAGTAAAGTATTCAAAGATGTATGGATTGGAAACCCATATTTGTATTCAGAGTTTTTGATCCAGTAAAGTATTCAAGGATGTATGGATTGGAAACCCATATTTGTATTCAGAGCTTTTGATCCAGTAAAGTATTCAAAGATGTATGGATTGGAAACCCATATTTGTATTCAGAGCTTTTGATTCAGTAAAGTATTCAAAGATGTATGGATTGGAAACCCATATTTGTATTCAGAGCTTTTGATCCAGTAAAGTATTCAAAGATGTATGGATTGGAAACCCATATTTGTATTCAGAGCTTTTGATTCAGTAAAGTATTCAAAGATGTATGGATTGGAAACCCATATTTGTATTCAGAGTTTTTGATCCAGTAAAGTATTCAAAGATGTATGGATTGGAAACCCATATTTGTATTCAGAGCTTTTGATCCAGTAAAGTAATCAAAGATGTATGGATTGGAAACCCATATTTGTATTCAGAGCTTTTGATCCAGTAAAGTAATCAAAGATGTACGGATTGGAAACCAATATTTGTATTCAGAGCTTTTGATCCAGTAAAGTAATCAAAGATGTATGGATTGGAAACCCATATTTGTATTCAGAGCTTTTGATCCAGTAAAGTATTCAAAGATGTATGGATTGGAAACCCATATTTGTATTCAGAGTTTTTGATCCAGTAAAGTATTCAAAGATGTATGGATTGGAAACCAATATTTGTATTCAGAGCTTTTGATCCAGTAAAGTAATCAAAGATGTATGGATTGGAAACCCATATTTGTATTCAGAGCTTTTGATCCAGTAAAGTAATCAAAGATGTATGGATTGGAAACCCATATATGGCCTCAGACTGCCAGTGCTTGTTAGATTTAACATCAAAGGACAGTGAGTTATAATTTCCCTTTATTCAATGTATGACACTTCATATACAATTGACTCACTTGTGTTTATCTGTCAGAAATAGATTTAGAAATGATTTCCTTGTTTATGGAATATGGTATTTGCTACTGTGGTATTAGGTATTTGATTTGTTGTAAAAAGCGTCAACACTTCATTATCAGTGTCCGAATCTTGTTTCCTTGAGTCTCTACCCGCTACACACATTCTTAATGATTTCACATTTTTATTTTCAGCTTTATAAACACAATTTTTAATCTTGTTTTCTTGAGTCCAGATCTACCATCTTTATTTTCAGCTTTATAAACACACATTTCTTAATGATTTCACATCTTTATTTCCAGCTTTATAAACACATTCTTAATCTTCTTTCCTTGAGTCTCTACCTGCTACACACATTCTCAATGATTTCACATCTTTATTTTCAGCTTTAAAACACATTGGGAAATCCACATTCTTAATCATTTCACATCTTTATTTTCAGCTTTATGTTGGGATATCCACATTCTTAATGATTTCACATCTTTATTTTCAGCTTTATAAACACATTAAAATATCCACATTCTTAATGATTTCACATCTTTATTTTCAGCATCATTAACACATTGGAATATCTACATTCTTCTAATGATTTCACACTTTATTTTCAGCTTTATAAACATATTGGAATATCCACATTCTTAATAATTTCACATCTTTATTTTCAGCTGTAAACACATTGGGATATCCACATTCTTAATGATTTCACATCTTTATTTTCAGCATCATTAACACATTGGAATATCCACATTCTTAATGATTTCACACCTTTATTTTCAGCTTTATAAACATATTGGAATATCCACATTCTTAATAATTTCACATCTTTATTTTCAGCTGTAAACACATTGGGATATCCACATTCTTAATGATTTCACATCTTTATTTTCAGCACTTAACATACAGGGCTCAAAAATCAACCTGAAGGCAACTTGACAACCGAGCATCGAACTCTGCAAATGCTTATTGTTGCCCAGCAAAAATTATGGTTGCCTGGATAGGATTGTTGGTTGTCCCACGCAGCCGGATGAATGCTTTGTGGATCTCAAAATATTGATTGTTTTGATTTCCTTTGGGCATTATAGCATTGGTAAACACATTCCCTTGGGCATTATAGCATTGCTAAACACATTTCCTTGGGCATTATAGCATTGGTAAACACATTCCCTTGGGCATTATAGCATTGGTAAACACATTCCCTTGGGCAAAACACATTTCCTTGGGCATTATACTGTAGCATTGCTAAACACAATCCCTTGGGCATTATAGCATTGCTAAACACATTTCCTTGGGCATTATAGCATTGCTAAACACATTCCCTAGGGCATTATAGCATTGCTAAACACATTCCCTTGGGCATTATTGCATTGCTAAACACAATCCCTTGGGTTTATAGCATTGGTAAACACATTCCTAGAGCATTATAGCATTGCTAAACACATTCCCTTGGGCATTATAGCATTGCTAAACACATTCCCTAGGCATTATAGCATTGCTAAACACATTCCTTGGGCATTATAGTATTGCTAAACACATTCTTTCGGGCATTATAGCATTGCTAAACACATTCCTTTCCGATTTAAACAAATTCTCCTTCAAATAACCTGTACAACATCCCCACCCATTCGTTTCTATTCCTCTATTCTAATTTACAAGCAATCTAAATCTGTTCCTTTTCAAGTGTAAACAATGCCATATTGGAGATACTGTAGTTGTTGACAATGAGAACTTAAACACAAACAAACACGGGTGATGTTTCTGATACAAACACGGGTGATGTTCCCGATACAAACACGGGTGATGTCCCCGATACAAACACGGGCGATGTCCCCGATACAAACACGGGCGATGTCCCCGATACAAACACGGGCGATGTCCCCGATACAAACACGGGCGATGTCCCCGATACAAACACGGGTGATGTCCCTGATACAAACACGGGTGATGTCCCCGATACAAACACGGGTGATGTCCCCGATACAAACACGGTGATGTCCCGATACAAACACGGTGATGTCCCGATACAAACACGGGTGATGTCCCGATACAAACACGGGTGATGTCCCGATACAAACACGGGTGATGTCCCAATGATACAAACACGGGTGATGTCCCGATACAAACACGGGTGATGTCCCTGATACAAACACGGGTGATGTCCCTGATACAAACACGATACAAACACGGGTGATGTCCCTGATACAAACACGGGTGATGTTCCTGATACAAACACGGGTGATGTCCCCGATACAAACACGGGTGATGTCCCCGATACAAACACGGGTGATGTACCCGATACAAACACGGGTGATGTACCTGATACAAACACGGGTGATGTCCCTGATACAAACACGGTGATGTCCCGATACAAACACGGGTGATGTCCCGATACAAACAAGGGTGATGTTCCCGATACAAACACGGGTGATGTCCCGATACAAACACGGGTGATGTCCCCGATACAAACACAGTGTTTGTATCAGGGACATCACCCGTGGTTTGTATCAGGACATCACCCGTGTTTGTATCAGGGACATCACCCGTGTTTGTATCAGGTACATCACCCGTGTTTGTATCAGGTACATCACCCGTGTTTGTATCAGGGTTACACCCGTGTTTGTTTTTATTTTCAGCTTTATAAACACAATTTTTAATCTTGTTTTCTTGAGTCTCTACCCGCTACACACATTCTTAATGATTTCACATCTTTATTTCCAGCTTTATAAACACATTCTTAATCTTCTTTCGTTGAGTCTCTACCTGCTACACACATTCTCAATGATTTCACATCTTTATTTTCAGCTGTAAACACATTGGGAAATCCACATTCTTAATCATTTCACATCTTTATTTTCAGCTTTATGTTGGGATATCCACATTCTTAATGATTTCACATCTTTATTTTCAGCTTTATAAACACATTAAAATATCCACATTCTTAATGATTTCACATCTTTATTTTCAGCATCATTAACACATTGGAATATCTACATTCTTAATGATTTCACACCTTTATTTTCAGCTTTATAAACATATTGGAATATCCACATTCTTAATAATTTCACATCTTTATTTTCAGCTGTAAACACATTGGGATATCCACATTCTTAATGATTTCACATCTTTATTTTCAGCATCATTAACACATTGGAATATCCACATTCTTAATGATTTCACACCTTTATTTTCAGCTTTATAAACATATTGGAATATCCACATTCTTAATAATTTCACATCTTTATTTTCAGCTGTAAACACATTGGGATATCCACATTCTTAATGATTTCACATCTTTATTTTCAGCACTTAACATACAGGGCTCGAAAAATCAACCTGAAGGCAACTTGACAACCGAGCATCGAACTCTGCAAATGCTTATTGTTGCCCAGCAAAAATTATGGTTGCCTGGATAGGATTGTTGGTTGTCCCACGCAGCCGGATGAATGCTTTGTGGATCTCAAAATATTGATTGTTTTGATTTCCTTTGGGCATTATAGCATTGGTAAACACATTCCCTTGGGCATTATAGCATTGCTAAACACATTTCCTTGGGCATTATAGCATTGGTAAACACATTCCCTTGGGCATTATAGCATTGGTAAACACATTCCCTTGGGCAAAACACATTTCCTTGGGCATTATAGCATTGCTAAACACAATCCCTTGGGCATTATAGCATTGCTAAACACATTTCCTTGGGCATTATAGCATTGCTAAACACATTCCCTAGGGCATTATAGCATTGCTAAACACATTCCCTTGGGCATTATTGCATTGCTAAACACAATCCCTTGGGTTTATAGCATTGGTAAACACATTCCCTAGAGCATTATAGCATTGCTAAACACATTCCCTTGGGCATTATAGCATTGCTAAACACATTCCCTAGGGCATTATAGCATTGCTAAACACATTCCCTTGGGCATTATAGTATTGCTAAACACATTCTTTCGGGCATTATAGCATTGCTAAACACATTCCTTTCCGATTTAAACAAATTCTCCTTCAAATAACCTGTACAACATCCCCACCCATTCGTTTCTATTCCTCTATTCTAATTTACGAGCAATCTAAATCTGTTCCTTTTCAAGTGTAAACAATGCCATATTGGAGATACTGTAGTTGTTGACAATGAGAACTTAAACACAAACAAACACGGGTGATGTTTCTGATACAAACACAGGTGATGTTCCTGATACAAACACGGGTGATGTCCCCGATACAAACACGGGTGATGTCCCCGATACAAACACGGGTGATGTCCCCGATACAAACACGGGTGATGTCCCCGATACAAACACGGGTGATATCCCCGATACAAACACGGGTGATGTCCCCGATACAAACACTGGTGATGTCCCCGATACAAACACGGGTGATGTCCCCGATACAAACACGGGTGATGTCCCCGATACAAACACGGGTGATGTCCCCGATACAAACACGGGTGATGTCCCCGATACAAACACGGGTGATGTCCCTGATACAAACACGGGTGATGTTCCTGATACAAACACGGGTGATGTCCCTGATACAAACACGGGTGATGTTCCTGATACAAACACGGGTGATGTCCCCGATACAAACACGGGTGATGAACCCGATACAAACACGGGTGATGTACCCGATACAAACACGGGTGATGTACCTGATACAAACACGGGTGATGTCCCCGATACAAACACGGGTGATGTCCCCGATACAAACACGGGTGATGTCCCCGATACAAACAAGGGTGATGTCCCCGATACAAACACGGGTGATGTCCCTGATACAAACACGGGTGATGTTCCTGATACAAACACGGGTGATGTCCCTGATACAAACACGGGTGATGTCCCCGATACAAACACGGGTGATGTTCCCGATACAAACACGGGTGTAACCCTGATACAAACACGGGTGATGTACCTGATACAAACACGGGTGATGTCCCTGATACAAACACGGGTGATGTCCCTGATACAAACACGGGTGATGTCCCTGATACAAACACTGGTGATGTCCCTGATACAAACACGGGTGATGTACCTGATACACATACGGGTGATGTCCCTGATACAAACGCGGGTGATGTCCCTGATACAAACGCGGGTGATGTCCCCGATACAAACGCGGGTGATGTCCCCGATACTAACACGGGTGATGTACCCGATACAAACACGGGTGATGTCCCCGATACAAACACGGGTGATGTCCCCGATACAAACACGGGTGATGTCCCCGATACAAACACGGGTGATGTCCCCGATACAAGCACGGGTGATGTCCCCGAAACAAACACGAGGATGTCCCTGATACAAACACGGGTGATGTCCCTGATGTCCCCGATACAAACACGGGTGATGTCCCTGATACAAACACGGGTGATGTCCCTGATACAAACACGGGTGATGTCCCTGATACAAACATGGGTGATGTCCCTGATACAAACACGGGTGATGTCCAACTTTGCTTGCAGAGATAATAAAGTGTCTTCCATGTATGATAACAAGAAATGAGGATAAAACAAGTTTCTTCAAACTCTTATTTTTTAAGTCACTTTCTATGCATTTATTACCTCTGATCACTTTTAAAGTGAATGCAATTTGCAAGAAATATCAACGGTTTTATCTCTTTTATGCAAATTAAACAGAATACATTTAACTCGACTTCTATTCACATTGTGAGTAAATCTTGTTTTGTCAGTGATGTCTGATATTGTCTCATTATATATTCAAATTAGAACAAATGGGGAAACTTGGGGGAGAAAATTCACAAAACACACTTTTCAGTAGTACAAGCATGCCTTGAAATCTGAACTTTCTCAGTGGTGTGTCAAACAGTGTGTCAGTAGAGTGGTTTGGCATTCTTTTAATCACTTTCACAGTATTTAGAAGTCACTGTCAGTGCATATATAGTATCAATACTACAAATTTGTTTCAAAGTTTCCGGCTTACATGTAAATTTGGGTTGTGATAATTTTTCCAGCTGGAATCAGATGTGTCTGGCTGGAATCAGATGTGTCTGGCTGGAATCTGATGTGTCTGGCTGGAATCAGATGTGTCTGGCTGGAATCAGATGTGTCTGGCTGGAATCAGATGTGTCTGGCTGGAATCAGATGTGTCTGGCTGTAATCAGATGTGTCTGGCTGGAATCAGATGTGTCTGGCTGGAATCAGATGTGTCTGGCTGGAATCAGATGTGTCTGGCTGGAATCAGATGTGTCTGACTGGAATCAGATGTGTCTGGCTGGAATCAGATGTGTCTGGCTGGAATCAGATGTGTCTGGCTGGAATCAGATGTGTCTGGCTGGAATCAGATGTGTCTGGCTGGAATCAGATGTGTCTGGCTGGAATCGGATGTGTCTGGCTGGAATCAGATGTATCTGGCTGGAATCAGATGTGTCTGGCTGGAATCAGATGTATCTGGCTGTAATCAGATGTGTCTGGCTGGAATCAGATGTGTCTGGCTGGAATCAGATGTGTCTGGCTGGAATCAGATGTGTCTGGCTGGAATCAGATGTGTTTGTGGCTTCTTAATTCTTGTTTCCTGCCTTTCTACTGTACCTCATATCAATGCGCAATATATGCATCTTGAGCTTTTATCAGGTTCAGTATTTCCAACTGCTTGTTCTCATAATTGAACAGGTTAGCACTCAACAGCAAATGCAAGCTCTCATATAATCTAATTAGATAGTTAAAACAATATCCAACCATTTAAAATCAAGATTATTTCCCAAAGAACTGACACCACACTATATATTGAATTACAACATATGGTAAGCACTGCTAGCAAGTATATGGCTGTCTCATTTGGGAGCAGTGTATGGTGAAAGAGAACACAGAAGAACATTGACTTTGCTTGAATAAACTTCATTATCTTGGAAAGGTTTATCAAGAAGTGCAGTTTTAATTGATACTTCTTGGTGGTAAAAATGCCCCCATAAAGTTGATTTTTAATGGCTTCAAACTTGTCCGGAAACTCATAGTTGTCAGAACCAACCGGAAGTTGCAAAACTTTAACTCTCTTTTCAATAGTCCTACACAATAAAAGTAGTTCCCCTGACACTGAATAATACGTCCAGCGATCAACCTTCAATCGATGGATTGTATCAATCAATTATTTGTATAATCATTGTCTCTTACTTTTCTCATTTATGAGTTTTCTCTTACATGAATCAAAATGTATTTTCAGAACACAAAATGCACAAATTATGAGATACATTTACGGAGATTATTTCTATGTATTATTACTCTCAGTTGTATGGTGGTTATCATTGTTTACTTGTCAAATTTCTAACAAATTATATACTTTGTAATGGATATACGAACAACATGGAACGGAAAAACTTATTGTATTTTGAATTGCAAAAGAGAGTTTGATAATATATTTTTATATTAGAATAATATCACTTATGACCTGCAAGGCATGACATTAAAAATACCAATAAGTCCTTAAAATGGACCTAAACTAAGAAATAAATGAACATCGTTGTATATGACATTCTTTACACAAATTCGCAGCTAGCAAACTTTTGGGGAGAAAGCGATTATCAAGGAACATTTTGCTTTACAAAATTGCGAAAATTATTCTTAATTATTCAATGTGTTATGGTGGATTTTTTAGGAAAAAGCCTGTGGCGAAACGATAGCAAATTTTCCATGATGTGATTCATACATACAATGGTAAATGTAATACACTGTATTATCCATTGTGAATCAAATACCACAAGTGTGTGTTCGTGTGTGATAATGGGTGGACCATTAGGATGAGTATATGAATATGAGACATTCTGAGGTGCACTGTACCTGGGAGTCACAGAGGGAAGCTATTAGTCCTAGTGGGGAAGCTGTGTCTGACATTCCCAACCAATTACTGATTGTCATGTCATGATTGGAGGCAATGTTTTGACCCAAACTTATAAATTATTTTGCTAAATTGTAATAATAATCTTCATGTTAATACAAAAATTGAATGATGTATGAATGACCCGAATTTCAACCACCCCCGAATTTCAACCACTCCCGAATTTTAACCAACCACCGAATTTCAACCACTCCGGAATTTCAACCAACCCCCGAATTTCAAGCACCCCCGAATTTCAACCACCCCTTATGTTACCCACCTTTAAATAGCGATTTATAACGGACGTAGTACGTTTTACTGGTACACCTGCTGGGTATTTAAGCATGTTTAACACACAGTGGTTGAAATTCAGGTCAGTCGCAAAAATTCTAATTGACCAAAACAGTGATAAATGTTTACCTAAAATTCAACAAAGCGACACCACATATCACGAATCGATCATCCTACATTGTTTCAAAGGAATGGAGATTTAAGTCAGAACATTAATTAGCAAATTTTTGTTTTTCAATTTCTAAAAAATTGCAAGTTTGTGCCTTAAGTGGTTGAAATCCAGGCCATGCTATAGAAGAATCGATTACACAAATGACAAGTACAGTACTGTATGAATGGAACCCATCACCAGTGCTTTCAGTACTTTGGATTATCATAGTTTTGCTGTGGACTGTTCCTACAGTATATATTTAAATATGAAGTCCCACATATGTTTCATATATACAAATACAGTATAAGAGTTACTGCAGAAATTTCACCATGACAGATACTGTACAACATTCAGAATATTTTTTATTTACATGAAAGAAATCAAATCATGTATCAGAAGTCTTTGACTACTGTAGTTTCTTGCTTTACTTGCTTGGCTTCAATCATTTTGAAATGGAATTAATAACTAAGCATTTTAGGTGTCATAGTCACTAGTCCTTTAAGATTTCCATCTTCCTATGACTCATCTCTCTACTCCTGAAGCAACTTGAAATTTGTACAATCTTACAACATAAAAAATGCAAAAAAGTACAAAATGATAAAAAGGTAACTGTGTACATGATATCTTCAAAGACAATCATTTCAAAGAAATACAGTATCTCAACTGTTGGTAATAAATTTCAAAAAGCTTTACTTTGTAGACCGTCCTTGGCTCTTGTAGGTTCTCTTTATAATAAATCACATCTAGGGTGAATGTTTATTTCCATTGCATACTATATGTTCCTTTAAACACTGTACTGTAGGTCAAGGATGGAGCACAGGTTGCAGCAGCACAGGTTGCAGCAGCATTACCCACCAAGTTTTAAAGAAAGCCAAAAAGTACCACAGATGATTACAGCAACTAGATTGGTCATTTCAAATTTGAGCACATACCTCTGCCCATAGTGTATGCTTATATCAAAGGATTAGTTCAGGTGGCATGCAAGTTGATCTCATATGAAAGAGGACTTCAAAGAAACAAAATGGTGAAAAAAGCATTCAAAAATCTTATTCCTCTTAGGAGATATTTAAGTTTGAAAATTGGAATCATTTGTGTAGAAATAACTGAAATCAGACTATTATGATGCCATAGCCTCAGATTCCTCAAAGTTTTTATGTATTCTATCATATTTTGTCCTGTGATTTTTGTGGCTTAAAACCATGGGATATGACATGAAAGTAGTAAAACATAATCTTGTAAGGGTTGTTATAATTTACCACCAGAAGAAAAGTTAAGGGCATATAATCAAAATAGTAAAAAAGTTAAGTAAATTTTATTTGAAATACATTAACATTCAATGTTAAGAATGTGAGGATTAGGGCTCCAACTTTTGATATTAGACTTACTACACCAGTCACTTCTACACAGATAAGATGGAGCTTCAAACTTGCATCCTAACGGAATAAGATTTTTGAATGCTTTTTTTCAGCATTTTGTTTCTTTTGAAGTCCTCTTTCATATCAAATAAACTTGCTTGACCACTGAACTTATCCTTTAAAGTTGTAAATGGTAGAAGGGGGAAAGGGGAAGGGGAAGGGAAAGGGGGAAAGGGGGAAGGGGGAAAGGGGGAGTTTAAACAATACAAATATTGGCTAAATTGGTCTACTGCCAGATTATTATTCTGTACAGCGAGACAAACTGATTTTTTTTAATATGTGCAGTATGTACCCTGAGTATAGAAAACTGTTCTTTTCAAATTGTTAATGTACATTAAGATCCAACCACCGAAAGCAGTGCAGTATCAATTAAACGTTGCTATGACAATTGTTTTTAAAGTCTTCAGTAATCTCTTGAAAGGAGACATAAAGTCTGGCTTTTTCTTCATTTAATAGGATAGAAATAATCAATATAAGCTAATGATAAAAAGAATACCACTAGGCTTGTATTGTATTAAACAATTAAATAAGTATTAAGTAAACCTAAACATCATTCCAATCAACCCACTAATACTATGGAACCACAAGTATCAAATATGAAAGTAGACATTTCATTTCACTTTTCACCTCTCTGGTACTGAACTTCTTGCAACTGCTCCAAATCATGAACTGGTGTTTGAGTGAGTCATCACTCACATAATGAATCACTTACATGCACTGCATTCTGATGAGAGGCTGATTGAAAACCAGACTAAAAAAACCAAAGGTTGCAAGATGCACAGTATGCATTTAATTTTGTTATTGTATAATAAATTTGATTACAGAATGGGTTTGCTCAAATGTACCATATAAATATGAATGCAATGTATTGTTTTTCAGATGTTGTTTCCAAGCTTTTTCTGCAAAATGATAGCTCTGCCACTATTTATATGATTTAAATTCAACATTTTTATACCATGACCACACTATACCATGACCATGCATACTAGCTAAAAACTACAATTACAGCACTCTGCACAGTGCATACCTCCGCCCCTGTTCATTCCCCACCAGAATACAATCTGCCTTAGAAACTCTCCACCCACCAACAAACTCCAAACAATCTTTTTCTCATTGTTGATCTCTTTTGCCATTTACATTCTAAACACTTGAGGATCATCACTTGTGATCATTGACATTTACATTCTAAACACTTGAGGATCATCACTTGTGATCATTGACATTTACATTCTAAACACTTGAGGATCATTGACATTTACATTCTAAACACTTGAGAATCATCACTTGTGATCATTGACATTTACATTCTAAACACTTGAGGATCATCACTTGTGATCATTGACATTTACATTCTAAACACTTGAGGATCATCACTTGTGAACATTGTTTTCAGTTTAATCAGGGATCATTTTCATTCATGGCAGAAACCAATTGTTTTGATTTTTATGATACCAGAAACCACTTCCCATGATTTTCTTTGAGTCCGGAAAATTGAATGTATGGCTGTTCTTTCATGGCATGATCATTGTTCAACACATTCCAACAAACCTTCAACAAAGTCTGGATAAATCTTGCCTAAAAATATCCCCACCCCTCCCCTTTTCCCAAAAGTCCCAAATTGTAATCACTTTTTACTTAAGCAGTAACAAAACCACACACCATATCTAATCAAAATCAAATCTTCAATTCTTGAGATATCTTGATGACAGACAAAAAAAACACCAGGCAAAAATATGTCCCCACCCCCCATTTGCAATCTTCCCCTATGCCAATATGTCTCAAATTTTAACCACTTCCATAAGCAGTAACAAGACCACACACCAAAATGTAATCTAAATCCAATTATTATTTCTTGAGATATCTTGATGACAGACAAAATGCAAATTCACCTTAAAATGTCCCCACCCCTCCATTTTCACCCTTCCCCTGTTCCAGTATGATCCAAATTGTTCACACTTTGTCCTTCGGCAGTAACAAAACCACACACCAATTTTGAACAGAGTCCGATCATCAGTTCTTGAGATATCTTGATGACAAACAAACAAACAAACAAATTTACAGAGGTGAAAACATAACCTCCAATCAACTTTGTTGGCAGAGGTATTTAAACCAAATATAAAGCAAAACAGACACACAGCTCTTGAAATTTGAACGTTTCAAGATTTAAACATTAAGCCCTGCCTACTAACTAATATGCATGACATCCCCACCAAAGACAATAGGGCGCATCTACGGGGCTATCTGTGTACCACATACAGTGTATGATATGAAACTACTGTACTATTCTTGAGATATGGTGTTTATGAACTGGGCTTCACACACATACACACACCCCATCATGACCACATACAGTAGGTTCCTGATGCTGTAGCATTGGAACCAATAAAGTGGAGGATGGAATCATGGGTGCATGGTTATAAATGACAAGAATGATGATAGGATAGGAGCTGTGACAACAGGGTCAGTACTTTAATCCAGGCAAATGCTTCAATGGGTCAGTGGACTGCTTCAATGGGTCAGTGGACTGCTTCAATGGGTCAGTGGACTGTGGGACCAGGGAGCTAAGCCAAGGGGCTGCCCATTTAAGCTTGCATTGAGGACAAGCAGCTGCTACATGTACATTTCCTCTTCAAAATAATCCAAAATTTTGGAGCTCAGCATGTAAGGTTCACAACCAAATGCTTAGCTTCTATGTCTACCAAAAAAAAAAATGAAAGTCAAAATATACGTTTGCAAAAAATCTCAGCAACTTTAAAACTTGTTTGTTTATTTCACAATCTTTTTTCTCATCAGGTAATTTTTGCATTTGAGGTGAAAATAACAATCACTGCTTTACTGTATGTCTGTGTATTTCTGGGTCCGTTTTACAGCTTGTCAAACAGGTGTTAACCTAATTCAGATTTATGCCAAACATAACCAAAACCAAACGGTTTTGTGGTTCTGATGCTTTTTTTCATGCTGATTGATTTTGTATTTAAATAACTGTTATGTTACCGCCCGAACGGTAAACGGATTCACGTCATATTTGGTTTAGATAGCCCATGGTCTGTAGATGTGCCCTATTGTTTTCGATGATGATGTCATGCATATTAATGAGTAGGTGTGGCTTAATATAGAAGTCTTGAAATGCTCATATTTTAACAACCACATGTTTGTTTTGTATTGACTGTAGTGATAGTGCCCCTATGGATTTATATTTCAGGTGAGTCTTTTAGGTGACAATACGGTAGCCTCCTTGGAGGGGCAACTATAAACTTAACATTAGGCTTTAATTGAAAATCACATTGCACACTAAGATTATTTGAAATAACTCAAAATCTATGAAAACTCATACCTTTTACAGTTTAGAATTTCTTTCTTTGTTGTCTAAAGAGTGGTTAATTACTTTCCTTCCAAAAAAAATAAGCGGAAAACAAGCGGGTAACTGCAGAAGTTATTAGCCATCTTCCCACAAAAAAATATATGAATGTTCATAAGATTACATGAACATCAGTCAGTCATTTCGTTCATTTGCTTAAAGGAGCACTAGAACAAAAAGTGAGGGCGTATTTTTAAGGGGTCCCAAAAAAATCAAATGCTTATCTAGCACGCAATGGTATAGCAATTTCCTGGTTAATATGAATATTTAAGTAACCTTCACGTCGTCTGTGGGCTATGGATGCATGACGTGTATCCATCTGTTGTGGATGATATGTCTGTGGGCTATGGATGCATGAAGTGTATCCATCTGTTGTGGATTATATGTCTGTGGGCTATGGATGCATGAAGTGTATCCTTCTGTTGTGGATAATATGTCTGTGGGCTATGGATGCATGAAGTGTATCCATCTGTTGTGGATAATATATATGTGGGCTATGGATGCATGAAGTGTATCCATCTGTTGTGGATAATATGTCTATGGGCTATGGATGCATGAAGTGTATCCATCTGTTGTGGATAATATGTCTGTGGGCTATGGATGCATGAAGTGTATCCATTTGTTGTGGATAATATGTCTGTGGGCTATGGATGCATGAAGTGTATCCATCTGTTGTGGATAATATATATGTGGGCTATGGATGCATGAAGTGTATCCATCTGTTGTGAATAATATGTCTGTGGGCTATGGATGCATGAAGTGTATCCATCTGTTGTGAATAATATGTCTGTGGGCTATGGATGCATGAAGTGTATCCATCTGTTGTGGATAATATGTCTGTGGGCTATGGATGCATGAAGTGTATCCATCTGTTGTGGATAATATGTCTGTGGGCTATGGATGCATGAAGTGTATCCATCTGTTGTGGATAATATGTATGTGGGCTATGGATGCATGAAGTGTATCCATCTGTTGTGGATGATGTCTGTGGGCTATGGATGCATGACGTGTATCCATCTGTTGTGGATAATATGTCTGTGGGCTATGGATGCATGAAGTGTATCCATCTGTTGTGGATAATATGTATGTGGGCTATGGATGCATGAAGTGTATCCATCTGTTGTGAATAATATGTCTGTGGGCTATGGATGCATGAAGTCAACATCGACCGAGATGAGGCATGTACATAGCCGCAGGTCAACATCAACCTGAGATGAGGCATTTTTCGCAACAAAATACTCACATTGTAAATTCTCAATTCACATGGAAATCATATAAATGTCTGCCTAGATATGTTTACTTCCTATAAATCCATACAAAAACAATTATGAAAAAGGTAATTTTCCCAAAACAAAAGTATTTTAGACACCAACCCACATCTAGTTCTTAAGAAGTTTTCGTAAGTGATAGTGTTTATCAAAACAGGTCAAAAACGTATTGTGACAATAGACAATCAGGAACCAATAAAGTTAAGTGTCTATAGTAACTTTCATTGCCATGCGAGATACCATAGTTTTAAAGACTTCAGTTCTGTTTAAAGTCTTTCTTCAAAATGGTCAATGTCATCGAACAAGAAATTGTCCGTCTTTTGGCGAAAATTCCTGTTTTCAGGCAAATCCAGTCGAGCGTATGTATGTATTGTCTAAGAAGAATCAATGTTATTAAAATAATGCAAGTTTTTTTAAAGATTGAAAAGTGATTTATAATATTTGCTTATAAACTCTAGCTGTGGATGGTGCTAATTCAAAACAAAAGCAAATCTTAATCTGATAATAACTCAACACCATTGATAACAACACTGAAATACAATATCATTTGTATTAACAAATGCTTGAGTTAGAGGATTCTTCAATGAGGACTTTGATAACCAGTTGTGGTGGGCCATACAACCCCAGGATTGAACCCGGGCCTCGTGGTCTGTACAAATGTCATAACCACAGTAGATAGATAAATTGAGTTAGAGGATTCTTGAGCTAGTAGTGGGCCATACAACTGACAAACATAACACGCGAAGTTACAGCATACCCCTCCATGGAGGCTACCGTATGTCGCCTGTAACCAATGTCCAAAAATATATCACAGTTTTGGTAAATTTGCCTGCCAACCCGTGACCAGGCACCACTTAAACTGGAGGGGGACTAAAAGGTTTTGTGGAATCACGCCCTTGTCATATAAAAGTAAACTGATTGAATTGTGTCCCTGTCCATATCCATAATAAACAGTAGTTATTATACACATCCCTCAGTACAGGATGACATTGGGATTGCCGTACAAAGGTTCTTATAGATTAGGTACATTTCCTATGTTTTTTAAAATTCACAGGTTGTAGAAAATTGATGATTGAAAAATAACTTACTTTTTGGATAGTCTTATATCAATTAGTATAAATAATACACTTTTCCACAAATATTTGTCCTAATATTTACCTATTTAGCACCACAACGGTATAAAGTCCCTGAGATTCACATTTTTGGCCGCAATTTTCTAAGTCACTGCACATTTGTGATTAATTATTCAACATCCACAAATAAGTTTTAGAATGTTCCACTAAACTGCAAGTTGATTTTTCGCTGACAACATTTTTTTTGTTCATATAATTTTACTAAATAGTTTTAATATAAAAAACTATGCGAAAACAAATAAATAAAACATCAAGAAATGTTAGATTATATAATTATACTAGTGTTATCTTAATTTTTCCTCAAATAATCTAAAACATATTACCCCAGCTAAAATGTTATAGTCCCAATGGTAGTGTTTTGAACTTTGACCATACTTTGGAGAGCCCTTCAGAGGATTTTCATAAAAAAGAAAAGTAGTCCAAAATAATTTGATAAAAGTAACTAACATCACCTTAAAAACACTTTTTAGAGACATGGATGGGCTTCAAACATTGATTCTAATCATTGTGGGGAAAAAAAAGAAGATAAAATGGTTTTGTTTTCATAAAGATCTTAAAACTAGATTTTCCAATACTTTCAACACCACGCTTAAACAGTACAAGAGAGTATGGGATTTTGCAGCACCCTCGGATGGCCAGCCATCGCCAACGGCAGCTATACTAACAGGGCTAACAACAGTCCAACGGTACTATGGGAAGTATGGTAACTGAAACCTAATTTCATGCACCCCCTAATTTCGTGCACTACATAATATGTTCGATTCCACCTAGTTTAGCAACCAATTTCAAACAATCGGACTTGCAAGCCAAAACTTACATTCAAAATCGTGAAAATGATGCTTCCTGGAGTAAGGGAGTCAAATATTTCTTACTTAAAATGCAAAAAAATATTGGTCCAGTTGAGCCAAAAAAAACAATAATTTTTCCTTCTCACTTGAACACACACATTCATCTGCTATCACTTATGTTAGGATGAAGGACGTTTTATCATGTAATGATGGCCTAAGCTATAAAAAAAAATTAAACAAAGGTCACATCTGGTTAAAAAATGATGAATATTTAAGAGCTTAAATTTTAACTTAAGGCTATACATTACAAAAGTTCATTTCCATCCCACGATAGGGTGTGAAAATTGTATAGTTTCTTTTAGTATTGTTATTCAAATAAATAATAAGTAAGTGTTAAGGTACAAAAAAGGAATTAAAGAAACAAATGAAAGGTCTGGGTAGATTCTTTTCACCAGATATCACTAAAAATAAGATATTGAATCAGAACGTGTTTTAGTGTGATTGCTTGTTAATCTTATGCCTCCATTGTAAAGACTCGGAAGAGTGATTTTTGCTCTCTTTTTTTGACGTTTCAATATTTGATTTACTGTAACTGTTTGAAAACAACATTTTGCACTGTTTTAAAAGACTTCAAGTTTTCCAAATGGATTAAAGCAAAGCCAAAGTGCGCCATTAGATGCACGAAATTAGGAGACCTTCAAATTTCAACAAACACGCTCGAGTTTTGTTATAATTTGTTATCGCCGACTTTTCAATGTGCAGAAATTAGGTTCCCCCATGCTACTAAACAAATAGTACAAGTGATTCTGCAATAACCTTTAAAAGGATGGTGACGCCCCCCCCCCCTACCACCGCCCCCTCCCAGACAAGTTTCTCCTCGATATAGACGAATTACAAAAATCGATCTTGCCGAGAAGTGGGGGTCTTTACCCCCAGTCCCCCTCCCTGTGGTACTATTGCCCGCAACTGACCCCCGCAACTGACCCGAGCAACTGACCCAAATTTCAACCACCGTGTATTTAGCTAATTACCCAGCAGGTGTACCAGTAAAACGTAATGTCTAATCGCCGGTAGTGATCGAACTAAGCTAAAATAAAATTATTACGATTACAATTGTTAATTTAACAACATTTTCACTAAATAGATGTTTCATAAGTTGAATTTGCAATTTAGAATAGGGACGATAGGCTTACACGATTTAGGCCTGAGGGGCCTACAGTTAACGTTAGTCGTTAGGCCTAGACTACATTACATAAGTTACAGCAGTGCTGACGTTAACGTTAGGACTATGTTAACTTAACGTGTATGATGAACCGAAGTTCATTATCGACTCAAAATTATCTGACAAATGTACTTACCAACCGCGTATTTTGCCTCATTTGTAGGAACCCATCCCGTCATTTCGCCTGCTCTGACAGTCAGATAATAGCGAGAATCCAACTAACTTAAAATATGACCCTAATAACCAACAAACCGCTCGAATTTACAACCCTTCAGTAATGCATACACAGATCAACAACGCCGCCATATTGGGAGCAGTCCATGGTTTGTCATGTGCCTAAGCTAAGCCAATAAACGATTCTCTTCAGAGTTCTTCCACTATATCATGCAATTATGTTCTAGTGGTAATTTCACACACAATCAGGAAGTACAAATCAAAACAGGCCGTGCAAGTTAAAAGTTACTTTTCATGTTAAATGGGAAGTGACAGTGTCCCCAAAACTGCAAAACGAAATCAAGTATTCCCCACCCCCGGGCTCTGCCCCCATTTAAGTAAGAATCGGACATAGCCTATAACTGTTACTATTTTAGCTTTTTACACAGCAAAAGTCATGTTCCTTTTGCATTACCAGTTGAGATTCCCAACTGGAATCACCTTGTTTCCACCTTGGATTAACTAATCCAAATTGTTTCAAATGGTCTCGGGACCATTTCTAAATCCAAATCCAATTCTAACAGTAAAATCACCTTAAATAATAAGCATTAGAGGTCCAATTCTGATCATCAATGGCATGGTGGCAGGGGGCATAGGGGCGAGTGAAGATTTCTGAGAGGGCGCCAAATGTTTAAAGGGCGCTATAATCGTACTGGATACATCTTTTTAGGAAAATTTTAAGTGTTGATCAATAAGTTCTCATTAGAAATATATTTGCTAATTTCTTATCATTATTATAATTTAATGATATTTCGTAATATTTCATTTTTGTAATCCAAAAGCGAATGAATCTTCCACTTAAAGTACAAATTTTTCCGGCCACTTCGTCCAGTCGCCCCTGAATCCTACCAAATTAGAGGCTAATGGTATATCTGGGTCAGTGAGCTTAAGGATCTCAGCCTGGTTAAAAGGAAGAAGACAGCGACTTTATGTTTGCTCTAAATAGTACGTTTTAATCATGGATGCCAGTTTCTAGTGGAGTTCCATGGTCCCTATTTATTCTTAATATTTATAAATGACATTGAAGATGATGTATCTAGCCATGTTGGACCGTGAAGCAATTTTTGAAGTGAGGAGGTAGGGATGGGGGGAGTCTGAAAGAAAATTGCGAAAATAAAATGCTCCATCACATTCACTAGACCCTGTACACTCCAATCCATATTGGTACATAGTGTTATGGTAGGGGCGTATGAAGGGTCACCTCTCAGGGGCAGGGCCGGACAAGAACCCAACAAATATTCCTAATCACAAGTGGAAAATTTGTGCTAATCTGCTAATCGGAAATTTTCGGGGTAAATTCGTTTATTTTGGAAAATATCGTTCCTTTTCGGGCACTCTTAGAATTTTGGTAAATTGTGTGACAATTATAGGGAATTTTCTAGAAATTTCTACACTACAAATACTTGTCCCTAGACTTGTTATATCACATTTAGACTACGCTAAGTCCCTCCTCTATCTATGGCCTACCAGTTTATCATTTGAATAGAATCCAAAACATCTCAATTTTACCTACAGAAATCACATAAGCCCTATACTGAAAGACCTTCTCTGGCTACCAATTTGTTATCGTATACAATTCAAAATATTACTTTTAACTGTATAATGTATAAATCTATAAACGGCTGGGCCCCAACATATACACAATCCCTCTGCATAAATAAACCTCAGATTATCATTTACGCACCTCCAACTTCCCGTGTTAAATATGAAACTGTAGGGAAAAGAGCGTTTGCATTTTCTGGCCCTTATCTCTGAATAATAATCTCCCATTTAAAATCCGTGAAGCTCCTTCAATTTTATCCTTCAAAAACATGTTGAAATTTATCTTTTTCGTTTAGCCTTCCCTGACATTTCTTAATTTTTTACTTTTCACATGTTGTTTATTTTCATGCCGCTTGTTCAGTTTATATATATATATATATATATATATATAAATATATATATATATATATATATATATATATGTATATATTTATATATATATATATATATATATATATATATATATATATATATATATATATATATATATATATATATATATATATATATATATATATATATATATATATATATATATATATATATATATATATATATATATATATATATATATATATATATATATATATGTATATATATATATATATATATATATATATATATATATATATGTATATATATATATATATATATAAAAGATAAGTTCCATTGGCCATTACAAACAAAACAAAATAGTAAAAATGATAGATTATTTTATAAACCAAATATTTCGAAAACTCCTGTTTCCTTCTTCAGTGGTATGGAGTTTTCGAAATATTTGGTTTATAAAATAATCTGTTGGCTAGAGACATTGTCATTTTTTACTATTTTGTTTTATATATATATATATATATATATATATATATATATATATATATATATATATATATATATATATATATATATATACATATATATATATATATATATATATATATATATATATATATATATATATATATATATATATATATATATATATATATATATATATATATATATATATATATATATATATATATATATATATATATATATATATATATATATATATATATATATATATATATATATATATATATATATATATATATATATATATATATCTATATATATATAAAACAAAATAGGAAAAATGACAATGTCTCTAGCCTACAGATTATTTTAAAAACCAAATATTTTGAAAACTCCTGCTTCCTTCTTCAGTGGTATGAAGTTTTTAACTTCATACCACTGAAGAAGGAAACAGGAGTTTTCGAAATATTTGGTTTTAAAATAATCTGTTGGCTAGAGACATTGTCATTTTTCCTATTTTGTTTTATATATACATAGATATATATATATATATATATATATATATATATATATATATATATATATATATATATATATATATATATATATATATATATATATATATATATATATATATATATATATATATATATATATATAGATATATAGTATTGCTTTATCAGGTTAGTTGCTTTGCTAGGTTACTTGTACAATTGTATCTGTGTATTGTAAAGCGCAACTGAACATTTGTAATGGTAGTGCGCTATATAAGATATTTAAACTTAAACTTTAATTTCGTTCTTTTTGGGGAAATTTTCGGGAAATTTCGTTCATTTTAAGGCATTTTGTTTTTGAAAATGTCAAATTTCGCCAAATCTTAGAGAATTTTTTTGACAAATTTGACCAGAATTTCAAATAATTTTTTCCGATTTTCTTGAAATTTCCTTATTTAAAAACAAATTTTTTCGATTTTGAGGACATTTTTGTCAAATTTGCCCATGTCTGCGCGGTCCCTGGAAATTTGGTTTGTTCTCTTAAACTCAGAACATTATTTATCAAGAAAACTGCGAGGAGATTTGATAGAGGTTTTTAGATTTTAAAGATTATGAAAGAGTCAATACTCAGGTGTGGTTTGATTTAAGTGACATTTCATTGTTTTAAGTCATGTAGGCCTATTGAAGACTGAATGCGCGGAGACTTCAAGTTATTTTTCGGTTAGACTTGTGTCTGGATGGAATTCCTTTCCACAGTCTGTTGAAGATGCTACCAGTATTATTAAGTTTAAGGGTACTTTTTCACAGTAAGTGGCTACGCTACAGGGATGGGGGGCGGGGGGAGGGGGGAGGATTTTTCCCTTACAAAATCGCTTTTCCCCCACTTGTTCCCCAGAAAATTTCGTGAAGTGACATACTTTGTTGCTGATTGATAGGTTTTTTCCCCATGAGACAAAATTGCCCCTCTCTCTTTCCACCCATGACCAAAGCCCTGGCGCCGCCACTGTCCACTGTCATTGAAACCCAGTATGACTCACTTCCGGGGCATTTGGAACATAGGGGAGTCACAAGTGCTTCGTTATCTACTTTTATTCTTCCAGGGACTGTCATTTCAACTCCCTGATTCTTCTCACACCAGGGAGTTGCTTTAGAACCCAGTCTGCTGGTGGTGAGGTGTTGGATACAGATGAATACAAGCAGGGAGTTGGCATAACTAAAACTGCGCTGTGACTCCTTCTTATGCCAACTCCCTGATACAAGCAAATGAGCATTAGGGCCCCTGGATTTCACGCTCGGACGGTAGCGATATAACTCGTCGGCAATATTTGATATCTTCTTTAAGTGCCCTTCGCAGTGAATTTTTTTTCTGTTTGTAAGGAAATTTCACTGGGCGACACCTCTAGGGCATGATATGAGGCGCGAATGAACATGTAGATTTGAGCACCTTTAAAATGGCAGATGTAATTGTATGGTATTTAGCGAAATATGATTTATATGTTTTATATGTTCAGCATAAACTGTTCTATACATGTTTATACTATGTATGTTTAAACATGCTGATAAAACAGTGGAAGCCATCTTGTATGCTAGACAAAACCAAGGCGAAAATCTTGGTCGCCCAGTGCATCAGAATAGTTAGTGTGTTAAAATATTCACTGCATTGGGGACCAGATTTGATGATTTTTCTCAACAAACCTCTGTACAAAAATGTATCAGTCTCTTATCACGGTAAGGGGGTGGGGAATGGGGAGGGGAGGGGAGGGGGTCGTAAAATTATTTAAAATATTGGTCAAATTGGGCAACATTTCTTGAAAATTGAAGAAACTTTAATGAAAAACAAAGCAAATTTCACGAAAATGAAGGAAATTGATAGATAATTCCCGAAAATGAAATTGCATGAAAATTGTGACTTATTTCACGAAAATGAAAGACAACCTTTGAAAATGTAAACAAATATTTCCGGAAAAGAAGGAAATATCACGAAATTTAAAGCAAATTTCACGAAAATGAAGGAAATTAATAGAAAATTTCCCAAAAATTAACGAAATTGCACCAAATTTGAAGCAAGTTTTATGAAAATGAAGGAAATTATACGAAAATTGAAATTTCTAGAAGAAAAGAAGCCATGGAATCTGACTCTCCTAAAATCAATTCATAAGACCTTCATTATTAGGGGGTGGAGGTGGTGGTGGGGAGAGGTGGGGGAGGAATTCATTTTTTTCATATCCAGGAAGGGCCTTCCATTCTGTCCCTCTTGCTATTATAACAGGCCTTCAATCCAAGTGGACAGGTGCACCAGAATAATAGATAAATGGGTCGTTCCTCTGTTCCTTGCTATCATAATCAGTCATATGTCGGGCCCACCAAAAACGATCAATATATTGGTCACTCCTTTCTGCCTCTTGTTATAATGATGGGCCCTTCAATATAAGTCGTTGTAACTAAAAACTATAAGATAGATTGTCCTGAAAAAGATAAAAATGATAATACATTTAAAAAAAAAGATAGATGAGTCCGTCCTGATAGCAAGGAACATAAGTTTGACCCAAAAGACAGTTTTCATAATTAGTATTAGACAAAAAAATGTGAATGGAATCTCGTTGTGCCCTCTCCATTCTTCATCTTGACAACGAATTTGGTCCTTTCAATCTGCATCAATAAATCATCGGAAACTGTCTGTTGACAAAGTACGTAAACGATCATATAAATTTTATGTTGAAAATGTTCACTTCTGTGTTTTACTTACTTGTTATATCGGTCCGTGAATGGTGGACGGTGACCTCATGTTGTATTACAAACATTGGAGGACAAGCTGTCAAATAATGAGGATTTGATTTATTTTCTTATGACTTGCATATTGTCAAGTTCTTGAAGTTCCTTTCCGATAACCACCAAAATAGGAATCTAATCGAATTCCCATTCTTAGCCAAAAAAGCATGAAAGTGCCATTTCCGGGCGTCTAGGGGTTTCAAATATCATAAATTTTTACCCCACCACCAACCATCATGCTAGGGCGCGCTAATGTGAATGTGGATCTTCTTGGTAGCCACATTTGAATTGTTGCACCGGGATTCGACTCGCCCGTTGCTACGCTACTGGTTGAAGAACATTTTCCACGAAGTATGGATTGAGGAAAGAGTACCCAATACATGGAAGAAGTGACTCATTGTAAAAATTTCCAAGAAAGGCGACATTAGAGAATGCTTTAACTGGAGAGGGGTGACTTTGCTGCCAGTATTCAGTAAGGTTCTAGGATGGATTCTGATCGAATGAAATAGAGACAGTGGCGGCGCCAGGATTCTGGTCACATAGGAGGAGATATTGCAATCTTCTGGTGGGTGCAAATGACCCCTATGCCCCCTCCAATAGCACCGCCAGGATTCTGGTCACATGGGAGGAAATAAAGCAGTCTTCTGGTGGGTGCAAATGACCCCTATGCCCCCTCCAATAGCACCGCCAGGATTCTGGTCACATGGAAGGAGATAAAGCAATCTTCTGGTGGGTGCAAATGACCCCTATGCCCCCTCCAATAGCACCGCCAGGATTCTGGTCACATGGAAGGAGATAAAGCAATCTTCTGGTGGGTGCAAATGACCCCTATGCCCCCTCCAATAGCACCGTCAGGATTCTGGTCACATTGGAGGAGATAAAGCAATCTTCTGGTGGGTGCAAATGACCCCTATGCCCCCTCCAATAGCACCGCCAGGATTCTGGTCACATGGAAGGAGATAAAGCAATCTTCTGGTGGGTGCAAATGACCACTATGCCCCCTCCAATAGCACCGCCAGGATTCTGGTCACATGGAAGGAGATAAAGCAATCTTCTGGTGGGTGCAAATGACCCCTATGCCCCCTCCAATAGCACCGCCAGGATTCTGGTCACATGGAAGGAGATAAAGCAATCTTCTGGTGGGTGCAAATGACCCCTATGCCCCCTCCAATAGCACCGCCAGGATTCTGGTCACATGGGAGGAGATAATGCAATCTTCTGGTGGGTGCAAATGACCCCTATGCCCCCTCCAATAGCACCGCCAGGATTCTGGTCACATGGAAGGAGATAAAGCAATCTTCTGGTGGGTGCAAATGACCCCTATTCCCCTCCAATAGCACCGCCAGGATTCTGGTCACATAGGAGGAGATATTGCAATCTTCTGGTGGGTGCAAATGACCCCTATGCCCCCTCCAATAGCACCGCCAGGATTCTGGTCACATAGAAGGAGATAAAGCAATCTTCTGGTGGGTGCAAATGACCCCTATGCCCCCTCCAATAGCACCGCCAGGATTCTGGTCACATAGGAGATAAAGCAATCTTCTGGTGGGTGCAAATGACCCCTCCAATAGCACCGCTAGGATTCTGGTCACATGGGAGGAGATAAAGCAATCTTCTGGTGGGTGAAAATGACCCCTATGCCCCCTCCAATAGCACCGCCAGGATTCTGGTCACATGGGAGGAAATAAAGCAGTCTTCTGGTGGGTGCAAATGACCCCTATGCCCCCTCCAATAGCACCGCCGCTGATTAGAAACGGAGTAGACAGTGCACCGAGGAAGGAAGAAGCAGCATTTAAGAGGAATAGAAGTACTGTGGACCAAATCTACATTCTACGAAACATTCTCCAACAAGCTAACGAATGGAACGCGACAATATACACTTTATCGACTTTGAAAATGCTTTTGACTCCGTGCACAGAAAGAGCATATGCAAAATTATAAGAGAGTATGGAATACCAACAAAGATAGTTGGGATGGTGAAGGCAATGTACGAGGGCTTTGAATGTGCAGTGATAGAGGATGGAGATATTATGGAGTAGTTCTTTGTCAAGTCAGGGGTTAAGCAGGGGTGTGTGATGTCTGGATTTTTTTTCCTGTTAACGATTGATTGGGTGATGAAGAGAGTGACAGAGGGGATGAAAACAGGTTTTAGATGGAATTCCATACCAATGCTGGAAGATCTAGACTTTGCAGCACTGCAATCATCCAAGTTTGACCACATACAAAATAAGACTAGAACGGTAAATACCATCATGGTTCACATGCCCATGCAAATTGGCACCCATATCATATGACCCGGCCAAATATAAAAATGGCATCTCACGTCCCACATGGCATCCTATGTCCCACATGGCATCCCATGTCCCACATGGCATCTCACATCCCACATGGCATCCCACGTCCCACATGGCATCCCACATGGCATCCCACGTCCCACATGGCATCCCGTCCCACATGACATCCCATGTCCCACATGGCATTCCATGTCCCACATGGCATCCCATGTCCCACATGGCATCCCATGTCCCACATGGCATCCCATGTCCCACATGGCATCCCATGTCCCACATGGCATCCCCTGTCCTACATGGCATCTCCTGTCCCACATGGCATCCCATGTCCCACATGGCATCCCATGTCCCACATGGCATCCCATGTCCCACATGGCATCCCATGTCCCACATGGCATCCCATGTCCCACATGGCATCCCCTGTCCCACATGGCATCCCACGTCCCACATGGCATCCCACATGACATCTTATGTCCCACATGGCATCCCATCTCCCACATGGCATCCCATGTCCCACATGGCATCCCATGTCCCACATGGCATCCCATGTCCCACATGGCATCCCATGTCCCACATGGCATCCCATGTCCCACATGGCATCCCATGTCCCACTTAAGGCATCCCATGTCCCACTTAAGGCATCCCATGTCCCACATGGCATCCCATGTCCCACATGGCATCCCATGTCCTACATGGCATCCCATGTCCCACATGGCATCCCATGTCCCACATGGCATCCCATGTCCCACATGGCATCCCATGTCCCACATGGCATCCCATGTCCCACATGGCAACCCATATGGCATCCCATGTCCCACATGGCATCCCATGTCCCACATGGCATCCCATGTCCCACTTAAGGCATCCCATGTCCCACAAGGCATCCCACCCCATGTCCCATATGGCATTCCATCCCATGTCCCACATGACATTCCATCCCGTCCCTTGTCCCATGTCCATTCCATCATGTCCCACAGGGCATCCCATCCTATGACCCACATGGCATTCCACCTTATGTCCCACATGGATAACATCCCATGTCCCAAATAAAATCCCACCCTATAACCCACATGGATCCCATCCTACATGTATGTCCCACATTAATCCAACCATATATACTACATGACATCCCTCCCTTATCCCACACGGCATCTCTCCCTGTGTCCCGCATTAGTGGCTTTCCACCTGTCCCACATGGCATCCCACTTTACGTCCCACCATATGTTCCACATGGTATCCCTCCCAATGACATCCTACTTTATGTCTCACATCCCATGTCCCCATGGCCTCCTACCCTATGTCCCACATGGCCTCCTACCCTATGTCACACATGGCATCCTGCCTTATGTCACACATGGCATCCCAACCTATGACACACCCTGTGTTACTTATGGCATCCCACCATGTCCCACATGGCATTCCATCCTCTTCCACATGGCATCCCACCCCATGTCCCACATGGCATCCCACCCCATGTCCCACATGACGTCCCATAGACTCCATAAGAAGTCTCATCCTAGCTATCACAGTCCCTGATTGAGCATACTATGTATAAAAGTGTCAGTTCATACAACAACTTATATGCAAATGAGTTGTTGTATAAGAAAAAAAAAGCATAATCAAATGATCATGCCTGATATAGCTCTTGGTGTACACCACATGGTATATATAATATCATATGTCCCGCATGGCTCCCACCCATGTCCCACATGGCATCCCTTCCTATGTCCATAGGCAATCACATCCTGTTACACTCCCTGAGTATTCTAAATAAATAAACAGTCTGGTCAGTCCATATACTGTAGCAACTTTATGCAAATTACCACAATAATAAAGATGGAGTTTAATAATCATGCCTGATACAACTGTTGGTGCCCAAATATTTTAAAGAATTTTAAGGATTTTAAATCTCAAATACTACAAGAGAGACACTTGGGAATCTCTGAATATTGGATAATTATATCATTTTACAGTTATCTCCTAAGAAAATATCAAATGTATTGTAGACTTTTTAAGGAAACTAGTCTTCAATCCTGTCTTGAAGTGTCTCTGAAAAACTGACATTTAAAGGATTAGTTCAGTGGTCAAGCAGGTCTATCTTATATGAAAGAGGACTTCAACAGAAACAAAATGGTAAAGAAAGCATTCAAAAAATCTTATTCCGTTTAAGAAATAATTAAGTTTAAAGTTTGGTATCATTTGTGTAAAAACGACTGAAATCAGACTAATTGTGATGCCATAGCCTCAGATTCCTCAGTCTTTATGTATTCTATCATATATTGTCCTGCATTTTGTGGCTTAAAAACCATGGGACATGTCAAAAAAGTAGTAAAACTGAATCTAGGAATGGTATTTATAATATATTACCTGAAGAAAGTTTGAGGTAAAATGATTTAAATAGTGAAAAAGTATAAAAAAACTTTCTTTAAAATACATAAAGATTTTTAGGAATCTGAGGCTGTGACATCACAACTAGTTTGATTTCAGTCATTTCTACAGAAATAATACCAAACTTTAAACCTTAACATTTCCTTAACGGAATAAGATTTTGAATTTTTCTTCACCATTTTGTTTCTTTTGATTTCCTCTATTATATAAGATGGACATGCTTGACCCCAGAACTATTCCTTTAACATTTTGTAAGGAAATTCTAACCTTCCATAAGGATATCTGAAGAAACTGTAACTTTTTCTAAGGAATTCTCAAGAAACTTTAAGATTTCTGAAGAATTCTCGGGAAAAAACTGTGGCCGGCCGGACGTATTCGCCATCACATATGTTCGCATTTACTTCGCATGTGAAGAGAAATAGATAATGATCGCGCTATAGTTTTTCGTGGAAGCCAGAGGGTATTGGAAGGTGGGAAGGCCTAAGATAACAGTGGAAGAGGATGGTTGAGAAGGAGAGGGACAGAGCAGGGTGGACTAAATCATGGACTGATGCAAGAAGGAGAGCAGATGAAAGAAGTGAATGGAAAGTTGATGCCCGGGCCTTATGCTCCTCCCGGCGCAGAGAGAATTAAGGTTAAGGTAAGGTGAAAGAGTATGAAACCATGTCCTGTGCACAGGAGTCACAAGCCCCTCTCCCACTTTTATGAAGTTTAAAAGTGCTTTTTTTCAGAGAGTAAAAGTGCCCCTTTTCAGAGGAATAATTGCCTTTTTTAAAGAGAGAAATAAATGCGCCCTTTTAAACATTGAATAATCTTGCCCTTAAGATATAGGCTTATTATATCACATTGAAGAACAGTCTTCGTCGAGAATTGACTGACTGCATGATGATAATGATCTTTTAATTGAGAGATAGTAACAGAAATATTGCCCTAAAACTGTAAAAGCAGAAAAGCGCATATATATGTATTTCTAACTTTCCCTAGCTACAACCATGACGAGGGACAAACAGACCTACTGTACATCAGTATTGGAGTTTTTACTACAATAAAAGAAACCACATCTGCCTACCTTTACTTTCCTCGTTATAATTTGCAAAAAGTTCTTAAAAAGGATTTTTGTCAGACCCCTAATTTTATTAGTAGGCTATAAGGTATCTTTGAAATGTGGCTCAAGGCAAAACTTATGTGGAACAATACAGGCCCTATTCGTAAGCAGACTTGCCCTCCCTCAGACCTTTTTGTAAAGTTCAAAAAGTGTTTCTTTACAGAAATACAACTGGAGTGGCATGTTTTTTCAAGTATTAAAGACAAGTTCCCCCTGATTGTAACTGATCTTTTTATTGACAGATTGAAAAAAGTTGCACAATATTTGTTACGTGCGAGCTTCCCAAATTTCAAAGCTGGGGCAGGTTTAATTTGGGGCTTGGGCAAAAACTTACAATGGGAACCTATATGCAACTGACTTGCTGAGGACCGGGAAGGGTTAATAATTGTCCCCTAAACAGCTAAAGTTATCAAAATACGTTAAGACAAAAAGTGCCCCACAAATCCTGTGCCCCCAGATTCAAACATCTTCCGCCACCATTGTATAAAACTCTGAGCAAAGCAGTTTTCGAAAAATGCTTAATTTATGCAAAATGTGTGATACATGCGTGGCAGACAGCTAAACATCTTTCAGGGGCATCACTACGGTCCAACGACTGGGAGGGGCAGGGGGGTACTGACATCTTTTACCCGACAAAAATCTATGATTGTCCCGACAAAAAGTTCTTCAGCGGTGCATTCTAAACGCGTATAAAGTGGGGATGGGAATTCTGCCCCCAGAAAAGATTTCTCAAAAATTGAACAAAATTTCACAAAAATTTAAGAAAATTTCCAAAAAATGACAGAAAATTTTACAAAAATTAATGAAATTTTCCTAAAAATGAAGGACATTTGAAGAACATTTTTAAATTTAAAAGGAAATTTTACAAAATTAAAGAAAATTAAAAAGTTAAAAAAATTTTGAAACATTTTCTAAAATTGAAGGAAAATTCTCCAAAATTAAATTTTTTTAACAAAAGTTAAAGAAAATTTCCCAACATTTGGTAAGATTGCAACATTTCCTCAAGAACATTTCCCAAAACATGAAAGAAATTTCACAAAAGTTAAGAAAATTTCCTTCATTTTGTGAAATGTTTTTTTTTAAAAAAAAAGAAATATTTTTATAAAAATACTAAAAACAAAAATAACTCATCTGAAGCTTTATGCTGCAGTATTTTATTTAAAGACACAAATTTGACAAGCAGGCTGTTCATGTTTGATACAAAGACAGATTATGAAGCTATTTACATCTTCTTCTTCAGACAACTGTTGTTTCTCTAGGATTGTTGGCTACTTTTAATTAAAAAGGCATGCAAGGCCTAGTTGGAAATAAATAAATAAATACTTTTTTTACATCATTTCTTTGTTAAGCAGCAGCTTAATGATCACATGGACAAATGTTTCCCAATCATCAAGGCTTCAAAGTTTGTATCTCCTTATAAACATAGACAAACAGAATGAGAAATCTCCATTTCAATAATACTTAGAGACAAAAGTCTGGCATTTTCTTCATTTAATATGATAGAAATATTAATCATAAGTCATCTGAAGAAATTTCACACCATATAAAACAGTATAGCATATATTTTCTAATTTATTAATACATTCATACTGTCAATATAAACTTACATGGGAGCGGCCATTCTAAGAAATAATTTGTCTTTTGCATGCGTCTATGAATTTTTCTTTGTATATGTATTTTGGAGAAATTCTTCTTTAAAAAGAATTCTAAATAAATACATTATGTGTGCTAATTATGTCATCATTAGCATGATTTCAACACAAAATGGCAGCGCCCATGCGTCAACTTGAGATATTAGGAATAAGATTTTTTTTTACTTGCTGTTTTTGGTTGTTGGCTAAGATTTTAATTCTCTTATCATATAAAATAGGGATTGTACCAGACTTAAGCCTCCTTTTAACAAAAATACACATAAAATGCAACTCCAGATATGGTCACTATGACTACAAGTGTAAGATTAGCTTTCCAAAACAAAACACCAACCAACACTGCTACATCAAACGAACACTGATATATAAAAGCAACACTGATACATCACCGATAAATTTGTATTTGTTGTAACTTACTTGCATCTGTGGTGCATTCTGACAATTCCATCTCAATTATTATCATTATAGATAAAAAGCAAAGTTACCTCTAACTTTTTAAAACACATTTCACATGTATTCTCCCTGGAAGGGGGAGGGGAGAGCTCACAATGTTTAAGTTCCTATCAGAATTTTGCTTCCTGTATCTTTCAGCTAACCCTCAAGAATACATGGTAACAGTTTGAAGTTGAAAAGTGAGTTTCACAGAAAAAAACTTGATCTTACTAAGTTTGTTGTTACTTTTAATAATCAACGAGTACACAATTCATCCACGAGTACACAATCCATCCACAAGCACACAATCTTCAAGGTTCATATTATCAATGAATTAGATTGGAAAGAGCACGTTTCAACCATTACTAAACAAGTGGCCCCAAATGTAGGTATTGTGAGCCACCTCAGCTATTTTCTCCTAGTAATATTCTACTTTTGTTGTACAACGCGCTTATTCTTCCGATTCCTAATTATAATATACTATTATGGGGAAATTCTGCTTGCTCTACTCTTGAAAGATTATCTCTTCTTCAGAAACATATTGTTAGAATGATATCAAAAGCCCATTATCAAGCTCACTCCCAACCTTGTCTCTTCTTCATTAGAATGATTACAAAAGCCCATTATCAAGCTCACTCCCAACCTTGTCTCTTCTTCATTAGAATGATTACAAAAGCCCATTATCGAGCTCACTCCCAACCTTGTCTCTTCTTCGTTAGAATGATTACAAAAGCCCATTATCGAGCTCACTCCCAACCTTGTCTCTTCTTCGTTAGAATGATTACAAAAGCCCATTATCAAGCTCACTCTCAACCTTTATTTCAGCATTTAAGAATGTTAACCTTATAAGACCTACATAATTACAATCTTTGTTTACCAGCACCATCACAATCTTTTATCAACCTGTTTTCAAACATTTTTCAAGCTTAAAAATAGTTTGCATAAGTATTCAACACATGCTTGTCTTGCATATCTCAAGTGAGATATACTGGAACAAGATGTGGAATTCCTTAGATAGTAAAATAAAATCTTCAACCTCTATATCTAGGTTTAAGAAGAAGCTCAAAACCTATTTATTATCTTTATATGCTTTTGTGAAAGGAAAATCCACCGTTTTTCTGGGGGTGGAGTGTGATGGAGGTCGTGTGGGGTGTGATGGAGCCTGTCACTTTGGGTGAGGTGGGTGGGGTGAGGTGAGGTGGGTGGGGTGAGGGGTAGGGTGGGTGGGTAGGGTGAGGTGGGTGGGGTGAGGTGGGTAGGGGGTGAGGTGGGTTGGGTGAGGTGGGTGTGGTGAGGTGGGTGGGGTGAGGTGGGTGGGTGAGGTAAGTGGGGTGAGGTGGGTAGGGTGAGGTGGGTTGGGTGAGGTGGGTGGGTGCGGTGAGGTGGGCAGGGTGAGGTGGGTGGGTGAGGTGGGTGGGGTGAGGTGGGTGGGGTGGGGTGGGTAGGGTGAGGTGGGTGGGGTGGGGGGTGGGTGGGTGGGTTGGGTGAGGTGGGTTGGGTGGGGTGGTGGGTTGGGTGAGGTGGGTTGGGTGAGGTGGGTGGGTGAGGTGGGTTGGGTGAGGTGAGGTGGGTGGGGTAAAGTGGGTGGGGTGAGCTGGTAAGCTTAAACTGTATTATTGTTTTTTCATGTCGCTTATATTTATATTTATTTTTGTTATATCCATATGTCCATTTAAATCATTATCTTTTAATATCATTTTTCACATATCATCATATGGAGAACCATCTTTGTAAAAGCTGTTATATGCTTGTAATGGTCTCCGCCACTTCCACTGTTTCTGTTGTATTTTGTCAAAAGAAGTGGAAATAAATAAATAAATATATTTTGTATTGAAAAAATCCAAAAGCTGTGGGCTACAATGCACTAAAACACACAAATACTTGTAATGTAAAAATAGGATATCACAACTAGTCTGAATTCAGCTGTTTCTATGCAAAATGAGATAAAACTTTAAACTTGAATATCTTCTTAATGGAATTTTTGTTTTAAATGCTTTCTTTGCCATTTGGTTTCTTTTTAAGATGATAGTTAAATCCATCCAAGCCATTATGCCCAATGGGTCAGTGCTTATCCCCAGGTTCTGCTTATGAGAGCATAAAACACCCATCTCAGGTGAACTTAATGCTTAAGGACACAACAAAGCTGCACGGCCAGGAATTAAACTCGCAACTTTTCATTGCATACACAGACCCCAACCCACTGAGCTATTGCATTCCTTAATTTCATAAAATGAACATGCTAAAACACTCAACAAATCCTTGAAATTGTATTCAAAATATATTTTAAAAAATCCCGGGTTTTATTTATAGCAGCATAATTTACCATCATTGCCTATTTTCAGTGTCATTTCTGTGTGATAATAAAAATCATTAATTGTAGTCAAATCTGTGTAATGCATTTATCAATCTGAGTTACCCTATACTGATTGGCTTCTCTAATTACCACCTAATGAAAGTGACACCAAAATACTTTATCAAATGTATTTCAAAGGAAATTATTTACATGGAATAAAAATTGTTGTATACACAGAAAAAGCACCAGTTGCTCTAAGTCATAACTAAATTTTGATTTCTCCTTCAAAACTTGTAAAAACAAGAAACTATGGAGTACAAACAAAACTGTAGACCATAGAAAGTCTGGGACCATAAAAATCTTCAAAAAATAAAGGCGATTTACCACAAATATCTTGTTTCTTTCTCCCTTCTCTTTCCACCTTCATTCATTTTCACCTTTTTTCCCCCTTTTTTCTCTTTTCCTTCTCTATATCTTTCTGGAGACCTGAACAAATTTCTGGGACCATTGAGGCTGTGGTCTACTATATTTTCCACCCCTACTAGTAGAGGCCTACTTCCTCCTAAAGGTGACACTTTCACAGATGTTCCTACAAGTAATATTAGTTAAATAATCATTTTCGGGAAACAAAAACTGATGCATACTTTGTAAGGGAAATGTGATTTGTTCTCTCAATGTCACTATGGCAGTACAACAAAACAAATACAATTTAGAAAGGTTTACTTAAACATTTTCAAAGGTATTTCAAACATTGTACACATCCCTTGCTGTTATTTCATAAAATATCTATGGTAAGAAAGATATGATAAGAAACTGATTGCTTGTTACCATAGTGAAAGTGTTCCACTCTGGGAAAGAAGAAAAGCACCCTTGAAGACTGAAATGCTTATTCAAGAACAATGACATCATCCTCATCTGAGGTCACACTTGTATCTAGTTGGATGACCATGGAATCATCTAAAACAAAAACTTCCGTTGAAACAGATGCTGTGCATATAGATCCAGCTGCAATATTTGAACTGCTGTTTTTAGTTTCTTCATTTCTGTAAATTTCTATATCTATATCTACATTAGTCAAATTAGACACAACATCTGTCTTTGGTGGTGATGTAGCTGCACCTTGTTTGCCTATATCATTTGCACTTGTACTACCCTCTTCTGTACTTTCTGCAGCAGGATTGATCAACTTCTCTTCTTGGTCAGAACCCTTGCCAATTTGTTTTTTCAGATATATACGATTGACTGAACCCTCTGCTCTTAACACTGCACCTACAGAGGATTTGTCAGCTTCCCTTGCTGGTGCTTCACATGTTTTAAACCCCAGATCACTGTTCACCTCCACATCAAATTTGTCACAATTCCTGCTTTTTATATTATTCTCGTTTGGACCGTCACAAACTCCTTCCTTTTTACCTACTAGCAGCTTAGTCTCCCTTTCACATGCTTCTTTTTCAGATGTGATACTTTTATCTTCCACCCTTGCATTCTCTGCCTCTTTCTCTGGGCTGTCATCATCCTCTCCTGATTCATACAGAAGAGATGGGTCCAAGGGCTCTGTGTGGTCACTCTCTTCCCCATCATCACTAATGCTGCACATTTCTTCATCCTCATCCTCTTCAGAAAGCAGGGATGCTGCATCCTGAGAAGCGACAAAATCCTCAGTGACTTCATCTACTGACTCCGACTCATCAGATAATGTTGGTGTATAAGATCTTGAGGTGTTGAACAAAGTTTGCTGCAAAATGGAAACGTGTTCAATTTAACAAAATTCAATTAAAAAGATTATTTTAGTAATATGATAACAGACAAAAAACTACCTTCCAAGCTTCACATAAAAAGGCCAAAAAAATAAATAATTATATCTATATTCAGATGTCAACTGTTAGTAATTATTCAAAAGATTAAATATTGTGACTTATACAGGGAAGATTTAAAGTTAATAGAATGGTTCTGGTGAATATATCTCTGTCAATCTCAGCTGGATATTTCAAACTGCCTCATAATAGCAGACATGTTCAAATGCACGGCAGATTGGCGCGGCAGTGTCGCGCGGCAAGCGTTGCGCTGCAGCATCGCGTGGCAGCGTCGCGCGGCAAGCGTTGCGCTGCAGCATCGCGTGGCAGCGTCGCGCGGCAAGCGTTGCAGCATCGCGTGGCAGCGTCGTGCGGCAGCGTCACATGACAGTGTCACATTTTACAACCAAATAATGTAAAGCAGATAAAGTAAACCAACACATTCTTATTTCATGCCCGGATTCTAAAGCAATTTTTTCAACCAAGCCAAAAACTTTGATGCATCAACATTGATTGACACTGAAGAAGACCTGGTGTCAGAACCATCTGGCGCCACCTACTTGGACAGCCATGGGCAGACAGGATTTCCAATAAACAATTTTTACAATTGATCTGAGACGCATGGCTTTTTCATCAGCCACTACCCTAGAGCAGCAAGTTTGTTGGCATGGGCACTGTGTCAGAAAAGGCTTTGCCTTCTTGGTAAATGGGCTCCCGTCAAATGCTAGATTTTCCGGTCCATATGTCTACAGCATTTCATGTAGGAATTGACTGTTACATCATTTCTTCCGTTTTGACAGTCATAACTAAATTTTGATTATTCCTTCAAAACTTGTAAAAACAAGAAACTATGGAGTACAAACAAAACTGTAGACCATAGAAAGTCTGGGACCATGAAAAATCTTCAAAAAATGAAGGCAATTTACCACAAATATCTTGTTTCTTTCTCACCTTCTCTTTCCACCTTTTTTCCCCCCTTTTTCTCTTTTCCTTCTCTATATCTTTCTGGAGACCTGAACAAATTTCTGGGACCATTGAGGCTGTGGTCTACTATATTTTCCACCCCTACTAGTAGAGGCCTACTTCCTCCTAAAAGTGACACTTTCACAGATGTTCCTACAAGTAATATTTGTTAAATAATCATTTTCAGAGAAACAAAAACTGATGCATACTTTGTAAGGAAAATGTGATTTTTTCTCTCAATGTCACTATGGCAGTACAACAAAACAAATACAATTTAGAAAGGTTTACTTAAACATTTTCAAAAGGTATTTCAAACATTGTACACATCCCTTGCTGTTATTTCATAAAATATCTATGGTAAGAAAGACATGATAAAAAACTGATTGCTTGTTACCATAGTGAAAGTGTTCCACTCTGGGAAAGAAGAAAAGCACCCTTGAAGACTGAAATGCTTATTCAAGAACAATGACATCATCTGAGGTCACACTTGTATCTAGTTGGATGACCATGGAATCATCTAAAACAAAAACTTCCGTTGAAACAGATGCTGTGCATATAGATCCAGCTGCAATATTTGAACCGCTGTTTCTAGTTTCTTCATTTCTGTAAATTTCTATATCTATATCTACATTAGTTAAATTAGACACAACATCTGTCCTTGGTGGTGATGTAGCTGCACCTTGTTTGCCTATATCAGTCATATTAGACACAACATCTGTGTTTGGTGGTGATGTAGCTGCACCTTGTTTGCCTATATCAGTCATATTAGACACAACATCTGCCTTTGGTGGTGATGTAGCTGCACCTTGTTTGCCTATATCAGTCATATTAGACACAACATCTGCCTTTGGTGGTAATGTAGCTGCACCTTGTTTGCCTATATCAGTCATATTAGACACAAGATCTGTCCTTGGTGGTGATGTAGCTGCACCTTGTTTGCCTATATCAGTCATATTAGACACAACATCTGTGTTTGGTGGTGATGTAGCTGCACCTTGTTTGCCTATATCAGTCATATTAGACACAACATCTGTCTTTGGTGGTGATGTAGCTGCACCTTGTTTGCCTATATCATTTGAACTTGTACTACCCTCTTCTGTACTTTCTGCAGCAGGATTGATCAACTTCTCTTCTTGGTCAGAACCCTTGCCAGTTTGTTTTCTCAGATATATACAATTGACTGAACCCTCTGCTCTTAACACTGCACCTACAGAGGATTTGTCAGCTTCCCTTGCTGCTGTTTTGGACCTCAGATCACTGTTTACCTCCACATCAAATTTATCACAATTCCTGCTTTTTACGTTATTCTCATTTGGACCGTCCCTAACTCCTTCCTTTTTACCTACTAGCAGCTTAGTCTCCCTTTCACATGCTTCTTTTTCAGATGTGATACTTTTATCTTCCATCCTTGCATTCTCTGCCTCTTTCTCTAGGCTGTCATCATCCTCTCCTTATTCATACAGAAGAGATGGGTCCAAGGGCTCTGTGTGGTCACTCTCTTCCCCATCATCACTAATGCTGCACAT
This sequence comes from Chiridota heheva, assembly GCA_020152595.1. Classification (NCBI taxonomy): domain Eukaryota; kingdom Metazoa; phylum Echinodermata; class Holothuroidea; order Apodida; family Chiridotidae; genus Chiridota; species Chiridota heheva. The sequence goes on along the minus strand of JAIGNY010002413.1, from coordinate 12,897 downwards.
TTCTTCATCCTCATCCTCTTCAGAAGGCAGGGATGCTAAATCCTGAGAAGCGACAAAATCCTCAGTGACTTCATCTACTGACTCCGACTCATCAGATAATGTTGGTGTATAAGATCTTGAGGTGTCGAACAAAGTTTGCTGCAAGATGGAAACATGTTCAATTTAACAAAATTCAATTAAAACGATTATTTTACCAATATGATAACATACAAAAAACTACCTTCCAAGCTTCACATAAAAAGGCCAAAAAAAAGAGGCTTTACTAAAAGAAAAAAAAGGAAATTATATCTATATTCAGATGTCAACTGTTAGTATTTATTCAAGAGATTTAATATTGTGACTTATACAGGGAAGATTTAAAGTTAATAGAATGTTTTTGGTAAATATATCTCTGCCAATCTCAGCTGGATATTTCAAACTGCCTCATAACAGCAGACATGCTCAAATGCAGCAGATTCGCACGGCATATTCGCGCGGCTGGTTCGCGCGGCTGGTTCGCGCGGCAGCTTCCCGCGGCAGCGTCCCGAGGCAAGCGTTGCGCCGCAGCGTCGTGCGGCAGCGTCACATGACAGTGTCACATGACAGTGTCACATTTCACAACCAAATAATGTAAAGCAGATGAAGTAAACAAACACATTCTTATCTCATGCCCGGATTCTAAAGCAATTTTTTCAACCAAGCTAAAAAATTTGATGCATCAACATTGATTGACACTGAAGAAGAATGACCTGGTGTCAGAACCATCTGGCGCTACCTACTTGGACTGCCATGGGCAGACAGGATCTCCAATAAACAATTTTCACAATTGATCGGAGACGCATGGCTTTTTCATCAGCCACTACCCTAGAGCAGCAAGTTTGTTGGCATGGGCACTGTGTCAGAAAAGGCTTTGCCTTTCTGGTGAATGGGCTCCCCTTAAATGCTAGATTTTCCGGTCCATATGTCTACAGCATTTCATGTAGGAATTGACTGTTACATCATTTCTTCCGTTTTGACATAGTTACGAATGTCACAAGCAGATACTTATCACCATGGTAATCTTGTCATTATATCAAAGCAAACCACTACTTTTGCACATAAGCTCCTATGTCAAAACTGACAATTTTATGATACTAGCATCTACACACAGTGATGGTACTGAATATCCCCCCTGCTGTATTTTAGTCATAATTTAAACAGAAACTACTTTTTAAACCAATAGCGTTTACAGTTGCTGATAGATACAAGTAGCTGATAGATACAAGTAGCTGATAGATACAAGTAGCTGATAGATACAAGTAGCTGATAGATACAAGTAGCTGATAGATACAAGTAGCTGATAGATACAAGTAGCTGATAGATACAAGTAGCTGATATATACAAGTAGCTGATAGATACAAGTAGCTGATAGATACAAGTAGCTGATAGATACAAGTAGCTGATAGATACAAGTAGCTGATAGATACAAGTAGCTGATAGATACAAGTAGCTGATAGATACAAGTAGCTGATAGATACAAGTAGCTGATAGATACAAGTAGCTGATAGATACAAGTAGCTGATAGATACAAGTAGCTGATAGATACAAGTAGCTGATAGATACAAGTAGCTGATAGATACAAGTAGCTGATAGATACAAGTAGCTGATAGATACAAGTAGCTGATAGATACAAGTAGCTGATAGATACAAGTAGCTGATAGATACAAGTAGCTGATAGATACAAGTAGCTGATAGATACAAGTAGCTGATAGATACAAGTAGCTGATAGATACAAGTAGCTGATAGATACAAGTAGCTGATAGATACAAGTGGCTGATAGATACAAGTGGCTGATAGATACAAGTAGCTGATAGATACAAGTAGCTGATAGATACAAGTAGCTGATAGATACAAGTAGCTGATAGATACAAGTAGCTGATAGATACAAGTAGCTGATAGATACAAGTAGCTGATAGATACAAGTAGCTGATAGATACAAGTAGCTGATAGATACAAGTAGCTGATAGATACAAGTACAGTACAGTCGGGAATAAGCGTACCGATATCGCAGTTAGCGCGGATTATTTACCGCGATTAATGCCCTTACCGCCCGCCATTGTATTCATGTCTTTCATGCACCGACGCACTTGCCCCAACTCTCGCTAAAGCGCGTCCAATAATCCCATTTTAATCTGCTCCTCCCTCAAAGAGGTTAAGCGGTAATAGTATTACAGGAGTAACGTCTCATTGCGCTAAGCTTGTTAGCGCATACGTAACGTAACTGCACTGAGTGTGATCCCAATCTGTGTACATGCATCACTGCACTTAGCACGAGTGTTTTATAAATTTATTTAAGCGAAACTTTTTGTCTTCTTTTGCGAGATAAACAAAAAAAATTATGCCGTAAAACCTGTGTGTAGCGTAATTTCTCACATACTTTGAGACTGTAATTTATTAGACAAGAGTCTAACGTTAATCGATTTCGCCAGACTTTTCTTTATTCCTTGAAGTTTGAGCGTACAGTATGTTAGGCTAGTTGCCATCTTATAGTAAAACTGGGTGAAAGGCCTAATGTTAGGCCTAACCGTGATAATTCATAGAGAGACAGCCCAGAGGTTAAATTTGATCGAAAATAGTTTTTAAAGCGTTAATTGCTGTCATTGAGATGTATCAATAAGATGAATCATTCATTTTAAGTAAATTTCAGCCCCTTTTGGAAATGCAAATGCAAGAATTTACTGGAAATTTTGAGAGAAGTGAAGACTAACTCACAATAAGAATAAAAGTTAAGATAATTGTTAAAAAGCATTTAAGTTGTCACTGCCATTTCCCGACTGTTGGTTTCGACTATGTACTTGTGAAAATGGAATATTGGTACATGGATGTCAGTTAATGGTTCCTTAAACCCTTATTGGCAACATTTATGGAGTGGCCCCGCCATTATGTCACCCCAGACTTGGCCCAACCTATGTCCACTGTGGTGCTATGGTAGAAGGGAATAGAGAACCAACTCTACCCTTAAGGGTGCCATGATATTGCTAATGGGGTTTGTGGCAATTGTGATGCAGTTATTTTCATTTTCCACTGATTTATAAACATCAAAACATGACGTCAGATCACGTCATTAATGACTTTTTTTTCAATGCTGCTGACATGCCTGGACTATATTTTGCTCTGAATGAAAAGTTGATAGAAATTCCTTCTTTTTTTTTTTTGAAAAGGGGGAAGTGATTTATTAAGAAAATCAGCTTCTTTAAAATAAAAAAATTCTTTCAGGAGACCTTTTTCCTAGTCATAGAAAATCAAATTCACTGTTTCCTTGGACCCCCACCAGGGGCCCTTAAGTGGGCCCCTGGCCCCCACGCCAAAAGTGTTTCGCGCATTGCGCTCGCCGCCAGAAACTGCTTTCAATTTTTTCAACATTTATTTTTAATAAGCTACTTTCAGCTTTTTTTACCAAGTGTCTCTCACATGCCCGAGTACTGCTTGGGCCTTCATTTACAATTCCTTACTTCATCATTAAAGTACTGCAGGAAGGGGATCCCCCCCCCCTTCCTTGAGGGAATTTTATGGAAATAATGACTGTATTTCGTGGTGTGTCCCATTTGTTCTTAACGACTATTAGTTTATTTGTTCTTAACAACTTGCTTCCACAATCCCAATGTCAACCATTCTGAGGGATGTGTATCATAACCACAGCTGTTAAAAATGGTCGTTTCTTTGAACTATACTCAATATGAGTTTCACCATCGATTGCATTTAAAAGCAGAGGTATTTATAAGCTGGAATATATAGTTTGCTGATTAAAACATTACATAATGTTAAATGTTAGTCAATCTAAAGCAATAATCATTCATATATAACCTCTTTTGGCACAAATGACTTCACTGTTAAAGGAGGCACAGTCTGACATAATTCTTTCTTTCATATAATAGAATTGAAAATAACAAATTTTCTGACCAAGTTCCATAACTTCCGAAGCAATCTAACATATTTTTTGTTTAATTGTTAAAAACTGTAATGCTACTACTTTATAGTACCATGGTAGCTGCCATTTTGATTGCAAAACATGCAGATTATGTCATCGGCCCAGCAGGATCTTGGAATGCTTTGTATTTCTTTAAAATGTACCTCAAGTTTTCTAGCTTATGAACAAGTGTTTTTATTTTGTAAGGGTGAAGGAAAATTTTGTGTATTCGTGAAATTGAAAAATCAAAACATGCTGATATAACTTTGTGTCACATCATTTTGAAATAAAAGACTTTAATCACATATGTAAAGAATTACATTATAATCTTTATGTCCCTATTGGGGAATCTATGTCATCATGCACAATATTTCAATACAGAATTAAACAAAATGGCAGCCCCCCTGTGTCGATTTCAAACATGAATAACTTGAGATAGGAATTTGACTCTGATGTTTTTGGCAGTTGGTTAAGATCTTGTATTCTCTATCATATGAAATAATGATTGTATCAGACTTTATGCCTCCTTTAATGTGTCGTTATGCCGAACAAGCATGCTAGTTAATAATGATAGAATATATCTGCCAAATTTTTAAGAAAATGTTAAGATGCTCAATTAGGCATGATGGAAATCTGTTTTTGATTCCTGGAAATGTGAAGTCTTATGCGGCAGCAACACTTGTACCTGCTGAGGTAAACTCTGTTATAACCAGGTCTGTGACGGGATGTTGTACTGTATATTACCCGATGGCAGGGAAAATATTCGTTTAAATTTTCTCGTACCACTTCACAAAGAAGCATCGATCGAAACATTTGAAATGAAGTGAAGTAAAACCAAGTCAGTTAGTCAAGAGTGGAGGTAAGTTCCGACAGAAAATAACTTTGCGGAATATAATTATTTTGAAAACAAGACATTGGGTAAAATAAATAAATAAAGTAAGCAGGTAAAATGATAATTATGAATTGGACCAGACTTCACCTTTTACCACCACCGGTCATCTGTGGAGAAAATCCTATCAAAAACCTAAGTCCTGTATCATATTTTAAAAATAGGATCTACATAAATATGATCAAACCAATATTCAGGGCCCCTGACACAGGTTTCATATGGCAGGTGAGAGGGAGAAGGGGGGAACATTATTCGGGAAGGGGGGAACATTATTCGGGAAGGGGGCTATGCCCTTCCCCATGTCGGAGGCCCTGATATTCAATACCTTCTACCACCCTGATATTGCAATTTTCATGAAATGAAGCAATGCAGGCTTACCTATTTTATGTGCAGTTTTGACAGCACTAAATTTCACTTCTTTTTTTTTTTACCCAATTGAGCTTAGTTAATTTAGGCCTACACTTTTTTCTAATATCACTCACTCTGTTTTGTACATAAACTGGAATATAAAAAAAAGTACTCTACACAAGTGGAAGAAAAAAGCAGTAACAGCATTTCATTACGCCAACATTACTTGACACATGCACAGGAATTTTTTTATTTACTGTATCAAGTAGGCCTAATAGTAAGAAAGAAAGGTTCAACGCGACACGAGTTTATAGACCCTCTTGACTTCTGCCTCTTTTTTCACGGCCAAATGCTGTAGCTGTTTTTCTTCATACTGGCTGAAGCCGGATGTCCTTGATATTGGATAAACGTTACTATAAAAATAATTATTCATGCAAAAGGAAAAAAAAAAAAAGCTCTTAAAAGTTTTTTGTAAATTCTTGTTGACTTAGACTGACAAAGCAATTAATAAGCATCCATACTGGCCCAGGGATTTTTCAATGTATCTTGTCTAATCTGCAAAACTGACAAAGGCTCAGAAGTTCGAAGCTGTGGAAAAAATATAAGACAAACATGTCAACATCAGTTTAAATTGATTCATTTCCCATCCTCAACATTTGGCCTAACAGTAGATCTATAATCGTGAAAAATATCAAACGAAATATTTAGTCATTAATATTTAACAGTACCCTCCTACCAATATCAGCAAAGCTTAGAAATATTAGCTCTTATGTCCTAATTCTAATTGTATAACAAAAGCAGAACACCATTACACATCGATTAAACCATGTAGCCTAACGCTAGGCTTTTTAATGTGCCTGTGTGATAGGATAGCTAAATTCAATCAAAAACATCGCCAGAATCAGTTTTTGTTTTCCGAAATTCATTTTGTTTGTCCAAAACTGTAAAAAATTAAATTTAATCGAAGGATTGATTCAATTTTCACATCAACTTTTTTTCCTAATGGATTTAATAAGTATTTTTATTGAAAATTCCGTCCAAAAATGCAATGCAAATGAAGATATTGCCTCATTTCGTAGCGAATATTGCAAGTAGGGCCTATGTACTGTGTACTGTGATTCTGAACGTTGCGATGCTGACTGAATTAAAAAAATATTTATATCCCAGAGTTCAACGTGAAACTGAATGAAAACAAAATAATATTTTACGAAAGTTTTTAATTCCTCTAGGCCTCGCGTTAAAACATTTTGCTAAAGAAAAAAGTCTGCCAGGCCTAATCCGATAAGCAGATTATTATAATTGTGCAACGTTAGGAGTCCCATTTACAAAGCACAGGCACTTCGATCTTGATTGACATAATGCATACAGTGTGTATCGATTTTTAGCGCGTTAAGTCACAGGTGAATAGAAGCTGCAGGGCTGCAAGCTCGGTGATGTTAGCGCGGTAACCCACGTTTAGCGCGATTTTGCGCTTGGGCAGCTCCATTCATCATGGTGGTAAGTGCACTAACGCCCCGCACTTAGCGTGTACGGTTATTCCCGACTGTACTGTAGCTGATAGATACAAGTAGCTGATAGATACAAGTAGCTGATAGATACAAGTAGCTGATAGATACAAGTAGCTGATAGATACAAGTAGCTGATAGATACAAGTAGCTGATAGATACAAGTAGCTGATAGATACAAGTAGCTGATAGATACAAGAGCTGATAGATACAAGTAGCTGACAGATACAAGTAGCTGATAGATACAAGTAGCTGATAGATACAAGTAGCTGATAGATACAAGTAGCTGATAGATACAAGTAGCTGATAGATACAAGTAGCTGATAGATACAAGTAGCTGATAGATACAAGTAGCTGATAGATACAAGTAGCTGATAGATACAAGTAGCTGCATTTTGAAGTAACAGTATTGCAGTTGTCACATGTGACCGTACGTACAGTTGTTCTATTTTACAGCATTTCAGAGCACTATTTATCAACAGGTCTGTTTGACGATAAAATCTTTGTAGGAGTCTTTCAGTCTTTAAAATAAATGCATCATCTTCTTTCTAAAACTGCATGCAGTTTCCTAACAATGCACAAGTATTTTCACACCCCCATCAATCTTACACTTATCATCTAAAGGTTTGAGGACCTACATGCAGAACAAAGTAGTACTTACATTTTCACTTATCATCGCTTGAGTCATAAAAGTAAGCTTTGTTGCTGTTCTGACAATCTGAGCTTTGACCTGTGACCTTGGGATGCAGGTAAAGAGATCCCGTATCTCACCAACCATTTCTCTCAATCTTTGGATTACAGCTTCCAAATCTTTCTGCACAAAAACACAATCAATTAAATGACTTAACTCCACAGATGTCTTTGACATTACAAAATGTGGTAACCCACTTTCAGTAAGTGGGATAAATATCATAAACATTTAATATAGTTTGGAACTGAAGATATTTATCTGCTTTCATGTATTCAAACCATAGGTGTGGGAGAAGGGGGGGGTTGTTTATGAACTCTGTGATGGCCATAAAAGCCTCCTTCTGCAACACAAATGTGTTCAAGTTCACTTTTCCTACAAGAATCAGAATCATAACATCAAACCATCAAAGTTGATCAATTGCCCAGAGGATTATTCCCTCTATACCGTTTAACTAGAAATGAAGATGTAACCATGGCAATGATAAAACAAAAAGTAGGCCAAAAGAGACAATTAGCAGGAAAATTTAATTTGTTACTACCAGTCACATGCATCATTAGGTAGCCTACCTTTTCTGAATTCTGCAAAATCTCATTCCCAATAGATTTGTCTATAAGCATCACAACACTGTGAAGGCGGTAAAAATCTGTTACATTTTTTGGTCGGCAAAATTTCAAAACTGGCAAGAGGTTGGTCATCTGCAAGTAGAAAAGATTTATGTTCGGGATTGAAAATCTACAAGGTTAACATCTAAGCCAATCAATGTCAATCAATGTCTGAATGTCCGCCAATGAAGTACCTCTGCCAAGAAGATGGACAGAGGTTATGATTTCGCCTTTGTTTGTTTGTTATCAAAATAAATCTCAAGAACTGATGATTGGATTTTTGAATAAATTCGGTGTGTGGTATTGCTACTACATCAGGAAAGAAGTGATAAAATTTGGGACAAATAGGAACATGGGAAGAGCAGAAATGCAGGGGTAAATTTGGGACAAATAGGAACAGGGGAAGGGCAGAAATGCAGGGGTGGGGATGCTTCAGGATGAGATCTGTCAAGACTTAGTTGAAACTTTCCAATGGAATGTGCTGAACAATGAATTCATGCTCTGAATGAAAATCTGACTCTTAGAAAATAAATCAAGTGGTTGGATATCAAACAAAATAAAAAAACAATTGGTTTTTGGCATGAAAAGAAATCAATGGAAAGTGAATCTTGTCTGAAAAGAACACAAACAATGAATGCTTAGCCTGAATAAAACTGAAAACAATAATAAGAAATCAATCGGAGGGTAGATAACCCTGAAGACTGATTAAAAGTGAGGTAGAGATTATTTGGGGATAAAACTTAGTGGGTCTAAGATTCCTGAGGTTGAGGGAGGAGAAGGAGAAAGGAAGGGGGATGAAAGTGATGTCAACAAAATATTAGGCATATTGGAATTGCAAAGCATGTTGAGGTATGTACTCTTCAAAGTGCTAAATTTCTAGTTTCTTTTTTTTTTCTTGAAACGTCCCCCTTAGAAATAGTAATTAGACTGTCATACCAACCTTAGGTTCAATAGTTATTGCACTACATTCATTGATGCTTTCTGGGGCAGGCAATATAAGTTTCTGCAGAGCAGCAAAACTGAGAAAAAAGACAAGTGATGATAAACATACTAAAATGGAACTTTATATTTTGAAACTGTAATTTTGGTGATACCATGACAAGCCAATATAAAAAGCATCAACATTGGTTTACTTCGCAGCTCCTCCAGATTGCTATTGACAACCAAACAAAACATTAATTTGCCAATTTCTCCCATATCCATAATCCCAGATGTTTATCAATGGACCAACAAAAATTAGGCAAGAATCTTTTTTCATGAGACAAGAAAAAGGGTACTCGAGTCTTCCTTACAAAAGAATTCTGACACACCCTGGACGGAAGATTTAAGCTGCCACTTCTAATACATACCAAGCACCTTTGAAGGTTGTGCTGTTTCTGAGACCATAGTACTGGTGTTTCTAAGACCATAGTACTGCTGTTTCTAAGACCATAGTACTGGTGTTTCTAAGACCATAGTACTGGTGTTTCTAAGACCATAGTACTGGTGTTTCTAAGACCATAGTACTGGTGTTTCTAAGACCATAGTACTGGTGTTTCTAAGACCATAGCACTGGTGTTTCTAAGACCATAGTACTGGTGTTTCTAAGACCATAGTACTGGTGTTTTTAAGACCATAATACCGGAGTTACTCTGGTAGTTTGGTGAGGTTAACAGCACCATTACAGTCATGGTCAAATTGTGCCTATATCTGCTAATTTTTCATTTTTAGGAATCAATGTTTCATCACATGGAAATGGAATACCACACCATCAAATAAAAACAATACTGTACTAACGCAAGTTTTCGACTCAAAATTCTCCCTCTTTCAATGTGAAGTGGTATGTTTTCAATGGCATGAACCAAGTTGTGGTGATGGTTGCTTAGTGAAGGGAAGCATTCACATAATCTCTTCACCTGGTACATGAAAAAAAAGATGGCATTATTAACCTTCATGATGGATTATTACAAGGTCTACCAGATAACATTATCAACCTTCATGATGGGTTCTTACAAGGTGTACAGGATAACATTATTTACCTTCATGGTGGGTTATTACAAGGTCTACCGGATAACATTATCAACCTTCATGATGGATTATTACAAGGTCTACAGATAACATTATCAACCTTCATGATGGGTTCTTACAAGGTCTAAACCGGATAACATTATTTACCTTCATGGTGGGTTATTACAAAGTCTACCGAAAAACATTATCAACCTTTATGATGGATTATTACAAGGTGTCCAGAATAACATTATCAACCTTCATGATAGGTTCTTACAAGGTCTACCAGATAACATTATCAACCTTCATGATGGATTATTACAAGGTGTCCAGGATAACATTATCAACCTTCATGATGGGTTCTTACAAGGTGTACTGAATAACATTATCAACCTTCATGATGGGTCATTACAAGGTCTACCCATATCAACAATTAATAAAGCTGTGAATTTCTTTTATATTTTTTCATGGGTCTATTTTTATGTCTTTTGTTTGATTTTAGTGGCCTAGCCCTTATGCTATCAAAGAACTAAGAACATTGCTTTTAAATCTTAATTAACAGCCAAAGGTACTAAAGGTTTTGTTGTTGTACACTAGTAAATCCGATAGGTTTTGAAGGTTTTGTTGTTGTATACTAGTAAATCTGATAGGTACTGAAGGTTTTGTTGTTGTATACTAGTAAATCTGATAGGTACTGAAGGTTTTGTTGTTGTATACTAGTAAATCTGATAGGTACTGAAGGTTTTGTTGTTGTATACTAGTAAATCTGATAGGTACTGAAGGTTTTGTTGTTGTATACTAGTAAATCTGATAGGTACTGAAGGTTTTGTTGTTGTATACTAGTAAATCTGATAGGTACTGAAGGTTTTGTTGTTGTATACTAGTAAATTTGAGAGGTACTAAAGGTTTTGTTGTTGTATACTAGTAAATCTGATAGGTACTGAAGGTTTTTTTGTTGTTGTATCCTAGTAAATCTGATAGGTACTGAAGGTTTTGTTGTTGTATACTAGTAAATCTGAGAGGTACTAAAGGTTTTGTTGTTGTATACTAGTAAATCTGATAGGTACTGAAGGTTTTGTTGTTGTATACTAGTAAATCTGATAGGTACTAAAGGTTTTGTTGTTGTATACTAGTAAATCTGATTACTAAAGGTTTTGTTGTTGCAATACTAGTAAATCTGATAGGTACTGAAGGTTTTGTTGTTGTATACTAGTAAATCTGATAGGTACTGAAGGTTTTGTTGTTGTATACTAGTAAATCTGATAGGTACTGAAGGTTTTGTTGTTGTATACTTTTGTTGTTGTATACTAGTAAATCTGATAGGTACTGAAGGTTTTGTTGTTGTATACTAGTAAATCTGATAGGTACTGAAGGTTTTGTTGTTGTATACTAGTAAATCTGATAGGTACTGAAGGTTTTGTTGTTGTATACTAGTAAATCTGATAGGTACTGAAGGTTTTGTTGTTGTATACTAGTAAATCTGATAGGTACTGAAGGTTTTGTTGTTGTATACTAGTAAATCTGATAGGTACTGAAGGTTTTGTTGTTGTATACTAGTAAATCTGATAGGTACTGAAGGTTTTGTTGTTGTATACTAGTAAATCTGATAGGTACTGTTGTTGTATACTAGTAAATCTGATAGGTACTGAAGGTTTTGTTGTTTTGTATACTAGTAAATCTGATAGGTGACTGAAGGTTTTTTTGTTGTTGTATACTAGTAAATCTGATAGGTACTGAAGGTTTTGTTGTTGTATACTAGTAAATCTGATAGGTACTGAAGGTTTTGTTGTTGTATACTATAAATCTAGTAAAGGTTTTGTTGTTGTATACTGATAAATCCGAGGTACTGAAGGTTTTGTTGTTGTATACTAGTAAATCTGATAGGTACTGAAGGTTTTGTTGTTGTATACTAGTAAATCTGATAGGTACTGAAGGTTTTGTTGTTGTATACTAGTAAATCTGATAGGTACTGAAGGTTTTGTTGTTGTATACTAGTAAATCTGATAGGTACTGAAGGTTTTGTTGTTGTATACTAGTAAATCTGATAGGTACTGAAGGTTTTGTTGTTGTATACTAGTAAATCTGATAGGTACTGAAGGTTTTGTTGTTGTATACTAGTAAATCTGATAGGTACTGAAGGTTTTGTTGTTGTATACTAGTAAATCTGATAGGTACTGAAGGTTTTTGTTGTTGTAAATCTGATAGGTAAGGTTTGTTGTTGTATACTAGTAAATCTGATAGGTACTGAAGGTTTTGTTGTTGTATACTAGTAAATCTGATAGGTACTGAAGGTTTTGTTGTTGTATACTAGTAAATCTGATAGGTACTGAAGGTTTTGTTGTTGTATACTAGTAAATCTGATAGGTACTGAAGGTTTTGTTGTTGTATACTAGTAAATCTGATAGGTACTGAAGGTTTTGTTGTTGTATACTAGTAAATCTGATAGGTACTGAAGGTTTTGTTGTATACTAGTAAATCTGATAGGTACTGAAGGTTTTGTTGTTGTATACTAGTAAATCTGATAGGTACTGAAGGTTTTGTTGTTGTATACTAGTAAAATCTGATAGGTACTGAAGGTTTTGTTGTTGTATACTAGTAAATCTGATAGGTACTGAAGGTTTTGTTGTTGTATACTAGTAAATACTGTTGTATACTAGTAAATCTGATAGGTGCTGAAGGTTTTGTTGTTGTATACTAGTAAATCTAGGTGCTGAAGGTTTTGTTGTTGTATACTAGTAAATCTGATAGGTGCTGAAGGTTTTGTTGTTGTATACTAGTAAATCTGATAGGTACTGAAGGTTTTGTTGTTGTATACTAGTAAATCTGATAGGTACTGAAGGTTTTGTTGTTGTATACTAGTAAATCTGATAGGTACTGAAGGTTTTGTTGTTGTATACTAGTAAATCTGATAGGTACTGAAGGTTTTGTTGTTGTATACTAGTAAATCTGAT
>JAIGNY010002404.1:5000-15344 GCA_020152595.1 Chiridota heheva | reverse complement strand
GGTGCTTTATCGAAAAGGGGCGTTATTGTTTTCAATTTCCACAGATAAAGTATATACATGTGGTTAATATATATATATATATATATATGTATATATATATATATATATATATATATATATATATATATATATATATATATATATATATATATATATATATATATATATATATATATATATATATATATATATATATATATATATATATATATATATATATATATATATATATATATATATATATATATATATATATACATATAAATATATATATATATATATATTTGAATATATATACATATATATATATATTATATATATATATATATATATATATATATATATATATATATATATATATATATATATATATATATATATATATATATATACATATATATATATATATATTTTTATATATATATATATAAATATATATATATATATATATATATATATATAGAGATATATATATGTATATATATATATATATATATATATATATATATATATATATATATATATATATATATATATATATATATATATATATATATATATATATATATATATATATATATATATATATATATATATATATATATATACATATATATATACATTCCAAAAAGTCAATGGGAAAACACGTACAAATTTCTGAGTACTTGAGTCGGAATTGAGTTATGCTTATGATATTCAAAGGTATGCAAAGGTATTTATTTTAATGTGAGATTTACACTAAATACGCCCTCACTTTTGTCCGAGAGCACCTGTAAGTAAGATTCAATCTAATTCCATTAGAAAGCTTAGCATAACTTATGCATATACTTACTGGATACCACACCAATGTCTGTGATACAACGTGATGGGTACAACTTATTACTTCTTGTCGTAGAATTTCCAGTTCTTGGACAGGCTGATCCATCTCCTCCGAAAGATCTTCAAGTGCGTGGTTAATGGCTGGCACTTATCTCTATCACGTTCCACTGCGACTTTTCAGCTTCTGCAAGGATCGCCATTCCCTGGTGTTTTCGTAAAGTTCTAAAACATTCCTTACCTTTTCTTCTGTACAGCGAAAGAAATGTTGGAAATCTTCTGAGATTTCTGTAAGTGCAATAAGAGCATAATCCTTGGCAGCGTCCAACTGTTGACAATCTTGCTGAGCCATCCACTCCGCGTCCTCAATTTCTTTGGAAATCTTATTTTCTAGAATGTCTATCTCTTCTCTCAACTTCGCAATTTTTCCCCGTTTAGTGTCCTTTAACTTATTTGTAGTGTCCTGCAGTTTCTGGTTGATATTTGCCGTTTTGTCTTCCCATAGTTGTTCAATTTCATCTTTGATTTCATTTTGCCGGACCTCTGTTTTTTCTTTTCCAGCTTTAGTTTCGTCTCCGTATTTCATCCAAACCATTGCTTTATTTACAACTGTCATATATTTGGTAGTCATTTCATTTTTCATGGATATCGCTTTCTGTTGTACCTGCACAATTTCATGGCCCTGGTGATCACCTACAATACAAATTGCGCAAGTCAACATATCTTTGCAATTCCTGCAGATTAAATGCAAGACTTGGTCCACGTGATGTGACATTTTGGTGGCCTAATGGTAACCGAAAGTTCCTGTAATGTTTGCAGTGCCTCTTCGGAATTCAAATCTTGTAACTTTATGACACGTTTGTGGTCTTGGAGTCCCATTTTTGAATGAAATTTAAGGCACATGGTGCAAATGAAAGAATTAAAAGTCATGCAAAACGCAGCATATTCTTTAGTTTCCTCACAACATCCGCATTTCCCAGATTGATCTTTTATAGTCAATTTCTTTTAGTTTGATCTTCTCTAAAAGTGTTGCTGTCAAGAAATCCCTTTAAAGCCATCAGCTCCTTCTAATGGTATAATAGTTTCTTTTCTGCAGAGCGGACAGGTGAATTCATCCGGGTTAGCATGAAGGAGGTTGGTCAAACACTTTTGCAGAACCGGTGAAGACAAGGTAGAATTCTTGGATCATCCAATTCCTCTACATACAGAACACTGAAAATATCACTGTCAATTTCAAAGAGATTTTAGATGCCATTTTGCTTCAACCTAGCTAGAAGAAATATAAGAAGATAGGAATGAATGTATATGAAGTTACTTTTTCTCAATCCTATTCATTTTCTTGATATTGCACAGTTTCTAATTCATAATCAATACATAATTCGAATAATATACATAATTAGTAACTAAGTGATTAATCAATATACATGATTAATAATTCTTCAAGTATCCGGTCATACAACTCTGAAAGAAGGATTGTTAATTTCATATAAAACTGCATTATATAATATAACTTGGGAAGCACCTCTTGCACTATAATTGAATTCCATGAAATTATGTAACAATGTGTGAAACTGTTTAGATTCAAAGGAAAATATATATTTTCAACTAAAATGCAAAAGTTACTTCAACAAATACTTGCACAAAGCGATAAATACCAGGTATTTTATTATTGTTGCTGTTATATGTTAATAAAAACCAACTTATATATTGTTTCATTTATGATGATTTTTTAACGAATTATCTTTATAAAGGTAAGCCAAACGAACGCGTAAGGGCGAAGATCTTTGTCTAAATTTGATAGCGACAACTTACAATCCAAACAAATACTTGAATCCATTATTATCATATATATTTTGTTTATGTCTGAGAGGAAGTGCAGGGGTGCAAAAAATGGGCAAAAATAGAGAGAGATGGAAAACTAAATATGGTTGTAGAAGTAAGCATGATGAAGGAAGGAGATAATTGTATCCATGGTTTTTCTGGAGGAGCCCGGCTATTGAGTTGTGGTTAGCGAGGGAAGCCCTGGAAAGGCTGTACAGCAGGCAGGCAAGGAGGACGTCGTGGACTGTGAGGGGGTAATGACAATTGTTGCAGAGGGGTGGGGGAAGCCAATAAGGAGGTGGGCGTCAGGAGGTGGGTGTGACCTATTCTAAGGCGGGTAATGTGGACGTTGTCGACACGGCAGAGATTGTGGATGGTGGGTTTGATCGAACGGTGGGCTGATGAAGTGAAGTTTGTTATCAATTTGTGAGTCCTACGAGCAAGGGAAGCAATAAGCGGTTTGATGTTTGGAGAGCTTGGAGTCTAGGGTCAAACCCAGGAACTTAGTGCGGTAAACTTTATGGATGCGATTGCCATTGAGCACTAGGTTCGAGTTGGGGTGAAGGTTGTTGAAATGAAAGAAGTGCACGCAGACTTACTTGTCTTTGGATATTTAAAACCGTTATTGTTGCACCAATCTTGCAGTCGGTTGAGGCTGAGTTGGAGCCTATTTCTGACAAGAGGAAAGCTAGGGGAGGAGTAGAAAATGGTGAAGTCGTCCACGTTGGATCTTGGGGCTAAGGTTGTAATGCATCATGCCTCACGTAATGCACCATGCACCAGAGTAATGCACTATCAGTTGTAAAATTGTATTGGATTTAAAAAAAAAAAAGTGCTACAATGATTTTTTTTCCAGAAGAGAAGGAAAACCACATTGTGTTAAAAGTTACCTTTCATTCAAATATTGATGTATGTCTGTTTTAGAGCTACATTTTCTATTAAAAATGAAAAAAAGCTTTCATGATCTTAGTTTAGGTATGCTCATTGATTTGGTCTCTAGTACTGTGGTGGTGCCACATTTGGTTATTTATTGGGTTATACCACTCATGTAAAGCCTTAGATAAGACTCTGTATTGAAGATTCAGCCTTTGCTGAAAACAGTTCGTTCACACAGAATAGGGCATGAAATTAGGTGAATGGAAAATTTGCAGTAACTTTAAATAAGTCATTTCTGTTTGGAACTTGAAGCACCTTGGATCACTCAGATTATCTTCAAGCACATCCAGATGAAAAGAGTGTCACATCAATGACATACTGACAGTTAGTGACAAGGAGACGCGGCACAGCCTTCTGACTACATGACTTGTATGTTTATAGTAATTATTTCCCTATCATTTTACTCAGGCCTTTCCCATGATTGTTTGCGATAGGTTGCCCCAGCCCTTATAATAGTGCTCTAATATTATAGGTTATCCGAGCTCCCGTGGTGGGGACTGTTCCTCAGTGGTATTATGTATACCCCTTTACGTGCAACTAATCATGATCTCCTATTGGTCAAGAGTTTTATTCTCCAATGGATTGCTTAGTGACAGTGCCCTTCATGACCCACCCTATTCACCCCAACTGACAGTTTGCCCCACATTGCACAGAAGAAGAACCACTTAGATTCAAGGAAGACAGACAGACAGACATATTTAAAGCTAGACTGTTAATTCAACCAAGTCTGGAGTTCCATGTTACACAGGTGAGTTATAACAGTTTCAGAGGTAAACATTCCTACCAGGTGTGTAACACCATGGTTGGTGAGGAAGAGAGACGTCACTATAAAGGGGTGGGGTTGGGTGTCTCCCCCCAAAATGGGACGCCAGTTGGAAAATTAACATTGCAGTTGGAAATCTAACTGTTCCTCTTTAGGGAACCCTCATAAATCCACCCAGTTGGGAAACTGATGCCTCAACCTACACCCTCCACACCCCACCCGCCCCACAACCATCACCACCATTCAGAAGACCATAAGCTCAAACAAAATACCCCAGCAATATTCTTGGTGAGGAGATACAAGCGACTTGAAGTTAAAAGTGCCAGCATATCAAGTTTGTGCTTCTATTCCCAGGGTCTTTTACCGATAAGGTACCACTTTTAATGGATAAACCTCCATATTATGCCAGTGTGATTAAAGTGTTTGCGTACATTTCAACGTAAATGTAAGCAGCTCAAGCAATGTCATATTGCAAATACATATACAATACACCCCACACAATACACCTCTCGTACAATAGCCACACCACTGATTGTGGGGTTGCCAGCATTCAAACACAACAGTTTTCAAATTTAGTTCAATTCGAAGGCAATTTTGAAAAGCGAAATATATATAAACAAAGATTATTCAAATTTTTGAAAATTTTCCCCATTCACCTCGTGGTTACACCACTGACTACAGAGCATGTTGAAGTCCCATGCTATATATTATTATTTGGGGAGCCTGCCCCTTTACAGTGATCTGTTCTACATAATTCATCAAGGTGGTTCCCATTAAACAGTGCTGGACCTATTGGGCGGGGCAGGGGGGGGGTTTATGGTAATAAATGTCCAACTTTTGACCCAAAAAGTAATAGATATATAAATAACGTATTTTGCAGGCGAAATATGAAAGCTGTCACGGTTTGGGGGTCCCAGTGCCCCATTCACTAAATTTCAGAAAATTGTATTCGATTCTTGGCTGATAGAAATATTAAAAAAAGAAAAAGAAATTGTAATAAATGTTACCTCATATTATTAAATTAGGTAAATTGGATCCGTGCAATACTTGTGAGCCCTACCTCTCTATCTAAACTTGACAGTCATACAAATTGGGAGGTATCTAGATTTTCAAAGCTTAAAGTTGATATGACAGGTACACATTTCAAAATTAGGTATGAAATTACTCATATAAATCACAAAACAAACTCTCAATCGAATCTAAGAGTATTTTGTAAATCTCGAGCATTTATTTCCCCTCTAATAGCATCAGTGATTCTTGAGAGGCAGGATCGTAGTAGATCGTCTGTTGGTGTTATACATCCGTTTAACGGACATACACTCAATGCGCATGCGTTATGATTATGGCGTCAAATTCAAGCCGACAGCGGGTCTAATCGAATTGTGATATAACTTTTCTCAGGTTCTTGGTTTGTGATTTGTCATAAGATGAATTTGAAATTATTTGTTTTATAGTTTAAACAACATTTGGTTTTACTTCACGAATTGGTAAGTTGTTTCTTTGTGATTTTCATCCTTTTTTGTATCAGTCAGTTGTCAATTTTATCACGTTTTTTTAAAAATATTTTATAGGCTGTTGTGCGAAAAGTAGTGCTCACATTGTGACAAAACTATGTACTTAATTCTTAAAAGTTGTATCTTTTATCGTGTATTCATACAATACATATTTGTTCTTCGGTATTACAGCAAATTGCTCTGATCTAGAAGAGAGATTGAATATAAACTCATCACTCGAATTCAAATTGTTTGTCACGTGATTTTTATTAAAGTTTTCGGGTCAATCAAGGTCATGTTTTCGACTGTTTTTAGACCTGTCTATTAAAATACTGGATTAGCATTAAAAGTGTTCGTTTACATTCCTCAACGTTGCTAATTTACACGACTTTTTGGGGGATAGCCTTATATTTTAGTATAGGTAGTAGAATAATAGATTTTGCATCTTATATGGTGGTAACTATTTACTGCACTTATTAACGTTTACAAACCAAATTCGAATAGAAGGATGATACAATTCTCTCACGCTTGCATTAAAATCAGTCTAAAAACTCCTTTCAAAACATTTGCAAAGTTTATTTCTATGCCGCAATATTTGTATTCGTGATCAGATGATGTCCATCTCATTTGTTTCTTTGCCTTTTGTAAATTCTAGTTTTACTATTATAAAGTTTAAACTCACGTCTGTAAGTTTATGCAGCTTCTTCTATCGTGAAATTGCTGTCACACTTATGTCTGAGCTGAATGTATCTATAATAATTGCGTTCTACTGCACTAGCCGTGCATGCTAGCGTTACCGCGTACCGTATACTTGTACCAATTTATACACTGGACTGGCACGTTGAAAATGGTGGTCGCACTGTCAAGTCGTTTGATATGATTTTACAACAAATCTTTGTAATCCGACCTTTAAATCCTCTCACAAAATGTCATTTACGTAATCAAATAAATGTTGTTATCGTACATCAGATTCAACTGTATTACTGATAGTAAACTCGAGATATATTTGAACAAAGAATGCAGTCACGTGAGTGGATCCTTGGTAAGATCACAATAAGTTCTTAGAACTCTTTCCTAAGAACATAATTAATTCCAGGGTCAAAAGAAGGGTCGCCTCCGCCACAATAACCCTAAACACTTCTCCGTTTGCAAGCGGAAAAATTGCACTCCTAAATTGATTTTCCTCAAATGTTGCTTCTAATCCGGAAATCGCCTTCAATTTTCGGTAAATTTTCTTAAACATTCGGAACATTTATTCAATTTTCTGGAAATGATACCAAATTGTACCAAATTTCCAATAATTTTACAAACCCCTCTCCCCATTCAAGTAGTTTTGGAATATTACAGACTTTTATAGATTTTTTGGGACAAAAAATGAAATCTCTATTTTCCTAATGTGTCAAATATCTTCCTCCGCCGCTGCTGTCTGACTGCATACATTAAAACAAAGACCCACAAAGTTATGCAAAATACGTTTAAATTCTTCAGTTGGACAAGTTCTATTTTGGTTTATAATAATAAATATCAATAATACCTATATACAATTTCAAAAATGTTGTGTTATTATTTTACATGCTTCATAAGCACAATCAACATGAATAATTATAGGTGGACGAATTTTAGTAGTAGAAAACTGACAAAAGTGATTTTGACACAAAATCGTAAGGAAAACATATATTCGTATTACTCGTAAAGTATCACTGTTTCTAACACATTTTGCTGTAAACAATAGTGCATTGATTGATCTTTCAAGAAAAGAAAATTATCATGTCACAAAACCCTTAACTGCTTAAGCGATCGAAAACCACACAGTTGTACCATACTGCCCTCTCCCTGTTTGAAATTTCACATAATTTTCAAAGCGATATTGCTCCACCGACAATTATGACCAATTATTGAGATCGGCGGTCTGGGTCGATGGTTGCGATTGATGTAGGGGATCGTTGGTGGTGATCGTTGGTGGTGATCTTTGGTCGTGATCGATGATCATGACCAATGGTCGTGATCGATGGTTCAGTCTGATGGTTGTGATCAATGGTTGTGATCGAGGATAACTAATTACCGATTCAGACTACACCGATTTTTTACCTTCGACTCGCTCTATAGAGTTTGGTTCTTTAGCTCACGCAATTATACTTGTCAGTAGCGCCTCCTACATGTTTTGGCACCGTAGCTTGAAAGTGCTTTTTATTTCTAACACGGATTTTGTGCTGTGTTCTCTTTTGTATCAGAGAAAAATTCTAGTGAAGTAATATGGGAAGCAATTTCACCCATGCTTCCAACACATTGTTTTTCCTACACACATATGACAACAACTTGTTGAGTGATTACTAATTACTGCATAAGAAAATTATCTACAAAATTAGTCAGGAAAAAATGCTATAATATATCTACTGTACCTGCTTGCATTACAATTTACAATTGCTTTAAATCTAGTTGATCGTTGATACACAAATGTTTTTTTTTTTTTTGCAGAACACGACAATGGCAGAACAACAGCTAACGTACGTGCATGAACACTACTTCCAGGTTTAACCCAGTCTTCAGAAATTGTTTTTGCTTTGTTTTGTTTTTCAATGAGGGAATGCACATTCAATTAGCGTGTTTTACATTGCATTTCCCCATAGAACAAGTCAACGATGGATCTGTCACTCACCTTGCTATAATCCTTAACACAGCTTAAGCGTAATAAACGATTACAATTTGCTTCCATGAGAATGCACATGTCGTAGCTGCATTTCCAACGTACAGTAATATACACGTATATCATTACTGTGTAGGTGCATAAAAAACGCCTACAAAACGACCTCAAAGGTTGAATATGAATCGATTTCAACGGTTGACTGGTAAAGTACCAATGCAACGGGTGTCAGACTGTATGGTTGAATAATCACGTGTCTCTATAGGCCTATACAGCTAATCTAAAAGTTGTTTACCATTCACCATTCGGGAACTTTAGAAGCGCTGGTAAATTAGTAGGCCCATGCGGGAAACTGTACGTACGCAAACTACGCATGTTACATGTGCTCGATTGATTATCGGTAATTCAATGTAAAATGGGTTATTCTGACCTATTTCATCATTGTTTTGCAAGTAAACAAAACTTGACCTTTGCACAATTTTTTAACCAAGGCCAGTATTAGCGTTCACGCATGAAAATTCTGATCCAATTAATCAGTCATAAATCGCTGTGAACACTCTTTCGGCGATTGTAAACTAAGTATTAGGTCCAAATCAAAAGTGTATTCAAATTTAAAAGCTATAAGCCGTAAATCCGAGTAGGACCAGAATCAGTAAACAAAAAAATGTAGATATAATCTACCGTATGTTTTTAGCCACTAGGCCTACCCACCAATTTGAACCATATACCCACTAAAGTTAGGCCATCCAAAATGAAAGAAAGCACCACTGATTAATAATTAATTACATATGACCACATCAAAATAGATATCAACTTAATTGAATGTTCATTTTACTATATACAAATAAATTGTATGTCTTTTTCTGGTTATACATGTGATTTATATTAAATCTAAATGTGGATTTGATCTGAAATTTTTCTGTGGGATTTATATATACTTTTTGGTAGTGTGGATCTTGTAAGTGTTTTCGGAACTAAACAGGGTCACTGAATTAAGGTTGTTTTTACACTATTTGTGATGATAAAAGATCGTAACTGTATAGTATGGTTATAAATTGTAGCTGTAAATGCCAAGAATTGTTGTACTTTTTAAAAGTTTGATATTCATGCTAGGCTACAGTACATGAAGGGAATGGTTTTAAAGGCACTATAAGAAATCACACAATGCAAAATTGATCATTTGAATGACTGCAAATAGTACCTGCTGATATATTTACCAGTTCATATTTTTTTTTTATATCAAGCTATATGCCCTATTTGTTAGTGTTCTACTACCGAAAGTACATTAACGTCATGATCCATGAGAAGCGAAGATTTAAATGAAGTACTATACTCACATAGTACTATCATCAAAACTTGGAAAGTGGACATCTTCTTTAGATGTCTTAAATTTCATCTTACATTTTGATGTATGGTTTGTTACTTTTGCTGTATTTGTCTTTTTCCAATCTTTTTCTGATGTTTGATTCTATATTTGCTATTATATATTTTATTTTAACAAAGACTCACCTTAACCATACAGCTTTCAGCTGGATGAGCTTTTCTATATAAAGATGCATGATGCATAACTCTGGCTATAAATGTTTAGTCCAATGCACCCAAACTCACCAAAGTGTTGATAACTTACTGATGAAAACACCCTTTAAAAGTCAAAATGAATCCTCAGCCCCACATTACACACATGATTTGGCCATGCAGTAACCAACTCCACAATACCTGCCTCTTCACAATAAGTTACATTATGTGCAAATAGATGATTGGGAGTGTAATTACTAATGCGTAAAATTACTGAACAATCCGTGGTGGGTTTCGTAATTGCTTCTAGCATAGTCTAAAAGTGATCCCCTCCGAAATGGAGGTTCTTGCGAGTGAAA
>JAIGNY010002403.1:0-15099 GCA_020152595.1 Chiridota heheva | reverse complement strand
GTATAGACCTTTTCATATCGAACGTAGCCGAAAATAGCCGAACATATATACATTGACCAATCACCAGCTGGTGGAATAAAACGGGCCAATCCGACCATGCAACCAAACCACAACAATCGCGCGTGTGCGTATATTAATACTTTTCCGAATACACGAATCATCACGAATGAAATCTGCCAATCAGCATCTGGAGGAATATTCGGTCAGCCAATCAAAATCCGGGGAATTTACGCGCTAGTGGAGACAAGCAGCCGACACGTGTAACATGACTCGACTAAGCTGATCGCATTCAGCGCATATGGCCTTGCCGGTACTACGTAAAGTTTATAGCCGGCCGGCCGGCCAGCACTTCAGTCTAATAGCAGACGCGTCGGCCCGGGATAACTAATGTTAGGTAAATCTGACTATTATTATATTAACGTCTTGCAAGGTTAGAAAAAATCATTTCGTTGCCTCAAAATTGTTTAGTACGAGGTTGTAATAAAAGGCAGTATCCTGAAAAAAATATTCGGTTTGCCATGCCGTGGAAGCAGCCTTCAGTATGCAAACGGTGGCTCATGTGCTGGAGTTGACTGGAATCGTCGCGGACTATAGGCCTGACTATGGTACTTTCGAAATGATAGAATTCGTTCCTTGCATTTTGATTTAGCCGGAAACGAAAGACCCCATACTGGTCTCAACCCCTTCCATTGCATCCCAGGTATGTTTCCACATAGGCCCTATCATGCTTTCCAGTGATTTCATATTTACAATAATAATTAATACAAAAAAAATGCGATGACATTAAAAACGAATTAGCCATAGCCTAACGTTAAACTTACAGCAAGTTAGTGCACACGACGACGGTGCGGTGCACAGGTGTTCCTAGCGTTATGGCAACCATCATCATGTAGGCCTAGGTTAGTACTAGCCTAGGCTGCCATAACGCTAGGAACATCTGTGTGGTGGGCCGTGCGCCCGTAGGCTATATCAGTAAACACACAGAGATCAATGACACAACGCCAGCATACAAAAACGGGTTAAAGTAAAAAAATTACGGCAAACTATGGTTAGGTTAAGTTGTCATTCGTTTAGTTGGCCTGGGACCCTCGCTGTCATTTGGGTCAGTTATTACATTTTTAGTGCGTAGGCCTAAACTTATTTGATTTCTGATTTGCTCTGTTGCTTACTTTACTAGCCTACACTATACATGTACATTACAACTTAGGCCTAACGTTACATCAACGATAGGTTTGTGAGTGACATCAAATTCCATGGGGGCCTAGGTTTATTCCAATTTTGAATAAAACTGGCTATACTAGAATAGGCCTAAGCAGTACTATAACGTTAATGCACTTTGGAAGTTAATATTTTCAAATGTTTTGTTTCTTTTTTTACACCTTACTTGTAGTTGTAGGCCTAACGTTACACTGCATGGGCTGCTGAAACTTTATCATGGATAAATTGGGGGAAAATAAAAAAATATGTAAATTGCTGCCAACGAAAAAAAAATATATCCCTCAGGGTGCACAAATTTCGGGCCCACCATGCTAAACTTCCACAAAATTAATATATTTTTTTTATTTAAATAGTACTCAGTTAAATATTTAACTCCATTGAAAGACAATGCAACATCGATAGGCACCAATGTCAAATATGGCATCACAAATAGTATGGCTAGACTATACGCTATAGGCCTAGCCACTATATGGCACTAGAGCCACTAGGCCTATACACAATCAGAAAAACACTAGGCCCCTATATACCTTATACTTTTTATAGTTAACTTCTGTTATTGTTGTTAATCTTGTAAGTAATTAAAAAATGTCGGGAATTTATTACCAGTGCTTACGAAAAAATTATACTATACCATATATGGGCAAAAAGGTCAGTTGGAACACTTCAAATGTAAATAAGAGAGAAATCAGTACAACATACAACTGTTAAACATTTATGATAGTGTTTTGGGATTAATCTGTATTTGCGGCTGTTTAACTGACATGTAGGCCTAGTTGGTCTAGGCTCCAGCGTGTAATTCACAAGGTAGTGAAGGCACTTAAATTCAAAAACACCCATCAAATGAAGAGACAAAATTATATTCCACTCTTTCTTTGTTTACACTGGTAATATCTTGACCATTTCAGAGCACTTGCTGTAGTGAACATGGTGTTTTCGGAATGAGCCGGCTGAAGTTATTCCTTTTTCCCTATTCCTTGAAGTGAAATGTTATCACATTCTTCAACAAGTAGGGAAAGTTGGGTTGATAAAAAGCCTACATCATGAAATTTACAACAATGATTGAAAACAACACAAGACCAAAAAGTTAAGTATAATTATGTTAGTTTCTGCTTACATTTTTCACCAACTCCTTTGGAAAGAAATTGTATCCAACTTTCCTGAGAAGTTTTCTTTGTGGTTGTTATAAGTGTATCACGGGGCGTTGTCATTTTATTTGAGATCACAGAATACATGTATATTAACCATTCTTTCTAATTACTAAAGAGCCAAAACAGAAAACATCTAATTCCTTATGCCACGTTATTAGTTAAAAATTGTTGATTAATTGTCATAAGTTAGTTACAATAGGGATAGAGGGATACTGTTATAAACTTTGAAAAGGAATTAGTTTAAGGCTAGCTGCTTTTCTTGTTGTTACAAACAGCTTGTCACCTTTGTTTATCTCCAGTTAGTTACATCCTCTTATTTAAGGATTATCTGTGAAACATATTATAGTCTCTTTGAATAATCTTTTGTATGATAGAGAGGTTTCTGTAGGGATCAAGGGACATTTTCTTGGTTAATTTAAGGATTATGGACATCTAGCAGATTTAGGATATGTGAAAGAGCATAAAAATCTGAGCGGAATACAGTAGTTTTTAGAATTTGTAAAAAGCTTATTTAGTTTTCAAGTTATGACCGAACAAAGTTTCAAAATTTGTAATTTTTGCGGAATGTCTGAACACACCTCAAAATCTTTATGTAGTTCTTTGAAATTCTGTGTTTCAAATTCAGCTACTTGTGACTTTTAGAATGTCTATTCTTGATAAATGATGATTTAGGGTATGACCAAGTTCCCCCAAAAAAATGCCCTCAACCTAATGCTATATTTCAAACATAATTAACAGTGGACCGGAATAAAAAAACATTGGTTTTACGAAAGGTGACGTAAGATCCGTCCCCCATTGATGTCAATGCGCAATAACAGGAAATAAATAAAAATGCTGTAAATTGGTCAATTTTTATCCAATTTTGATGGAATTATTTGGTGTTTAATGGTTAATTACATTTAAACAATTAAAGCCCATGCTGCCTCTAGATGTCCAGTCCTTTAACTAAGTTAAAAAAAGTGTGATAGCTCCATGGTGTGCCAGTCACCTCTTCAGTTACACTTACAGTATCTGATTGTAAGTTGTTTACCAAATCCAAATAGCTGATAATCCATTGGTATTATAATGTGTTTTAGCTCAGTGATTGAGCAAAAAGTACTGTAGTAAAGGAAAGTACTGTAGTAAAAGAAAGTACTGTAGTAAAGGAAAGTACTGTAGTAAAGGAAAGTACTGTAGTAAAGGAAAGTACTGTAGTAAAGGAAAGTACTGTAGTAAAGAAAAGTACTGTAGTAAAGGAAAGTACTGTAGTGAAGGAAAGTACTGTAGTGAAGGGAAGTACTGTAGTAAAGGAAAGTACAGTAGTAAAGGAAAGTACTGTAGTAAAGGAAAATACTTTGCGTTAAAGATAATTGTGGCTAAATTAATTGCGGCTTATAATTTTTAGGTTGGTTCTATGGTGGGTTCTAACAGCATTTTCTTAGGTGCTCCCCCAGCGTACGTAATATCAATCTGTTCCTATGATAATGTACATGCATTTCAGCTACAGAATTATTTGAATTAATTTCAAATGACGGTAAATACTGTCATGGTTCGCATGCCGATGCAAATTGACACCCATATCATATGAACCGGCCAATTATAAAAAAAGTCCCACATGGCATCCCATGTACCACATGGCACCCCCCCATTCCCCACATGGCATCCCACCCCATGTCCCACATGGCATCCCAACCCATTCCCCACATGGCATCCCACCCCATGTCCCACATGGTATCCCAACCCATGTCCCTCATGACATCCTATCCCATGTCCCACAGAGATATATGACTGTATAAAGCATCAGATATACAAATTTGATATATTATATAATATAGATGTATACAACCATATAATCTGATATAGTTCATACAGGAGGCATATTTTATTAAGGAATAAGACTATATATGTCTAGATATATAATACATATAAATACATATGTAGAGGTGCTGTGGCTCAGTGGTTAAGGAGTCATGCTCGTATTTAAGAGGTACCGAGTTAGATTCTCGTCGTGAGTGCTACAGACAGCTAAACACTTTACTCTACTTGCTTCAGTCCACTTAGCTGTGAATTGAGTACCAGCACTGCTGGAGAAATAATCTGGGATGAACTGGCGTCCCGGCCAGAGGGAGTATTGTACTCTCATTCGCTTGCGCCATGGAAACCGGGGATAAGCATTGGCTTAATGAACCTAATGGTTCGGATGGATTTAGCTTCTTGTTTTACAGATACAATATGTAAGATGGCACATTTTATATGTATGTACAAATCAATATAACTATCAAGTATTTTATACCTTTTTAGATATACAATTTTTTTATATTATATGAATGCATACAACCATTTTAAGTCAAATGTAGTTTATACAGGAGGCATATTTTATTTTGCAATAAAAAACTTTATATATCTGTATAAAGCCAGGTATACAGAGGGCATATCTCATATACATACACAATTTTATTTAGCTTTATGAAGCAGTATGATTTTTTTAAGAAAATGAATACAGTTTTAATGATTTAAGAACTTCCAGATGTTACTATTGTCACTCATATTTGAGTAAAGAACAAATATAAACATTTATAGCCTCTTTAACAGAGAATACACTTTCAAAACTTTGTTACATTATCAGATTGCATGGAATTTAGCCCACAAGTTCCAGACGGTCCAAGTAAATTATTATTCTCCCTATACAAAAACCGCCACACTGTAAAGGTCAAGTAAAACACAGAGCAAGCATTATCTGTTTATGACTTGTCTGCACACACAGACTGAGTAACAACAAAATAATGAACAAATTTTGGGCTTACGGGCCCACTACCGGCTTTGTAAATCTTGATTCCTGTTACCCACAACAGTTAGCAAATGGATATTTGTTTGCCCCACCTAGTTACCGCGTTGCTATGGTGGGTGTGGCCTACTTCCGTACTTTTCATTTGGTCATTTGCATGAAATTTAACACACATGTTCCAAAGTTTATATTAAAGAAATAAGAACTTTTAAATGTTACACATGCTACGCATATGTATGTCTCTTATCTAATAATAACATAAATATGATATGATAAATGAAATTTATGTATTAGTTGTTACATTACACATTTAGCAATAGAAAGTCCTAGCTTTAAGAACTCTTAAAGGATTAGTTCAGTGGTCAAGCATGTCCATCTTATATGAAAGAGGACTTCAAAGAAAAAAAATTGTGAAGAAAGCATTCAAAAATCTTATTCTGTTAAGGAGATATTTAAGTTTAAAGTTTGGTATCGTTTCTGTAGAAACTACTGAAATCAGACTAGTTCTGATGTCACAGCCTCAGATTCCTCAAAGTCTTGATCTGCATACATAAAACTTTTAAAGTCCTCTTTCATATAAGATAAACATGCCAGACCACTACTAATTCTTTAAAAGCTGCCAGTATAATGCTGAATGCAACAAGCTACATTTTTACAAACCTGATCAAAATATAGTAAAGCTTCTTGGAAAGTAACTCACATTTTATCATTTGTATGGCTTTTGATTATACTTGGAGCCATAAAGGTGTTAAAGAAATGTTCAAAGTTTGGGAGAAATTCTGCTACCCAGTCTGTATCTAAAACGAATCGTTGTGAGAAGAAACAGTCTGATTGAGGATGCAGAAGAGCTAAATCACAGTAGTTAGCAAATGTTCTGCATACGTATAACTGTAGCTGGATTTGGTGATACCATGAGTGATTGGGTTTAAGCATGTAAGATGTAACGCCCTCTTTGCTTCCAGTTGCACAGTGTGTCAATGGGTATGAAGAATCTTTTATGCTCTCATTGATTGATGTAGCACTCCACTTTACAGCTGTTTTGCACTCTATTATGCCTGTTTGTACTCCATCTTCCTCTACAATACAGTCTGGAGTAGCAGCTAAAAATCCTTTCTCTCTATCAACCACAAGACCAATTCTTGTTAAGGTAATACGTGAATCTTCATCAGCTTTTTCATCTGCATAACGATCTAAAATTGTTGATTCAAACTCTAAACCGTATTTCATGGCAGGAGATTGATAGGATGATGGCTGTAAAATTGTGTCAACAATATTTTGAGGATTTGATTTCTTATATTTATAGTAATTACAAATCCTACCAACAATAGAACCTGTGATTCTGTATTTCCGAAGTACAAACCAATTTGAAATACTACTTTGTAATAGTGTGTTGTGTTGAATCAGTTGTTGTTGTATTTCATTAACATATAAAGTATCTTTAAGCTTTTGCAATTTGATACTCTCAGGATAAGAATTAATGTTGTCCAGAAGATTAGAAAAGGTGGTCATATAATCATCAAGTGGATTTACCATATGGGTTGATTCAATGGAATCACCAATACTTACAACAGTATTTAAAAGAAGAGGTTTTTTTTTCTTAGCACTATAACCAGCTAACTCTTGCAGGAACTGACAAACATCATCTTTATCTGAATTGCACACTTGTGGTAATTGATAATAAACATTTGGGTTATTTCCACGAAGGCATCGCTTCTGTTTCTTTTCTTTGTTGAATTTTTTTCTTTCGAAATCAATATCATAGATAGGAACAGATGGTAGTTTGGTATCTCTTGGTTTGTTCCATGCTTCTAAACGATCTGTGGAAGAGGAAGAAACAAGCACTATTAAAAGTGTATGAACAGGTAGTGATTTATATCTACAAGAAAACTTGTTAGATTCTGATCAAAATAGTCTGTAAATTACAAGAACACCTGATTCTTTGTTATGGCTAATCAAAGTTACAGAGGAATATTTAATGTTCACATCAAAAAATGAGAAGATGTATAATCATTATAAGGTTGACTATGATGTATGATACCTTCCCTATCCACCACTTAAGTATTTTAACCAAAAGTTAAAAAAACAATTTTGCACCATTTTTAAATTCTCACAGTGCCATGTCCCATCTGTCACAGAAAAACATGAAAGAGTTATGTACTTTTTACATGCACAGATTTTATTGCTTTAAAGATAAATTCCTATCTTCTATCAAGGTGACATCACCTAGGAAGTAAACTGATGTATAATTGATCTGATATTCCATGTCAAAATTTATCCTGTCTGTCAGAATTCAATTTAAGCATGCAATTGTATTTTTCATACATGATAAGTCACACAGCATATTCCAGCTGTCAATGTTACATTTTGAGATAATTGTTGCATTAGAAGTAGAAATACACCTTGTTGATGATATGGATGTGTATAATAATTTGTCTTTCATTGATCAAAATTAAGTAGAGACATGTCTGAGGTGATGTATGCATAATTTCATTGTCACTTACAGTTCACCTAAAATTTTGCTTGTTTGTGGCACATTGTCATGGTTTTACAAAAGCACAATAAGAAGACACATTAAGTCAATATTATTAAAATAATGCCATTTTGGTTATGACTTTTCTATTTTTGGTTCACATGCGAAGCATAATGCGAACCTATGTAATGGCAATTCCGGCCGTCTGGCCGTCGACAGTTCTTCCTGAGATTTCATCAGAAAACAGTTTTATGAGAATTCATCAGAAAAAAGTTAGTTTCTTTAGATATCCTTAAGGAAGGTTAGAATTTCCTTACAAAATGTTAAAGATTTTCAGAGACACTTGAAACAAGATTGAAAACTAGTTTCCTTAAAAAGTCTACAAAACATTTGGTATTTCCTTAAAAGATAACTGTCAAATGATATAATTTCCCAATATTCTTCAGAGATCCTCAACCGTTTTGATCGTAGCACTGGAGATTTAAAATTCTTTAAAATATTTGGGCCCAACAGTTGTATCAAGCATGATTATTTTACTCCACCTTTATTATTGTGTTCATTTGCATAAACTTGCTACAGTATATTACCTGACCAGATTGTTTTTATTTAGTATGCTTAGTCAGGGAACGTAACAGGATGTGATTACATATGAACATAGGGAGGGATGCCATGGATTGGACATGGATGGATGCCATGTGGGACATATGATATAATATTTACCATGTTGTATACACCAAGGGCTATATCAGGCATAATTATTTGACTCCACCTTTTTTTCTTATTCAACTCATTTGCATACAAAATATTATATGAACTGACACTTTCATACATAGTATACTAAATCAGTGACTGTGATAGTTAGGATGAGACTTCTTATGGAGCCTATGGGACATCATGTGAGACAGAGTGGGATGCCATGTGGGACATGGGGTGGGATGCCATGTGGGACATGGGGCGGGATGCCGTGTGGAACGGTAGAATGCCATGAGGGACATGGTGGAATGCCACGAGCAACACAGAGTGTGTCATGGGTTTAAATGCCATGTGGGACATAAGGTAGAATGCCATAAGGTAGGATGCCATGTGTGACATAGGGTAGGAGGCTATGTGGGACATAGGTTAGGAGGCCATGGGATGTGGGACATGGAGTGTGATGCCATATGGGACATAAAGTAGGATGTCATTGGGGGTACCACGTGGAACATATGGTGGGATGCTACGTGGAGCATCAGGTGGGAAGTCACTGATGGGGGACACAGGGAGGGAAGTTATGTGGGACATGATTGGATAAATGTGGGTCATAGTGTGGGATGTCATGTGGGACATGGTGGAATGCCATGTGGGACATATGGTGGAATGCCATGTGGGACATGGTGGAATGTCATGTGGGACAGGGTAGGAGGCTATGACATGGGGTGGGATGACATGTGGGACATGGGGTGGGATGTCATGGGGTGAGATGCCATGTGGTACATGAGATGCCATGTAGGACTTAGTGTGAGATGCCATTTTTATAAATGGCCGGGTCATATAATCTAGGTGTCAATTTGCATGGGCATGCGAACCATGATGGTATTTACCGTTCTAGTTTGAATAGTGATCAAAGAGCCAGGTAAGATGTTCTTTTCCCAACAACAGGACTGGCCGCTTAACCTCCCCTCCGAAGGACAGTTAGCATCATTCAGTCATTGCCACTTTTATCAACAGCTGAATGGGGAACAGGGGCTGCAAACGACGTACTTCTGCTTTGATGTTAGGCGTATCTGTCTGCACAGCTGTGGAAAAATGGGTTAGCCCTGATCAAAGTTAAAACCCAAAACTGCCAGCATCTCAGCTGTGCGCCCTACCAACTGAGCTACCTACTCTTTAAGCAGGTTCCTGGACCCCATACCGCAGAAGTGAGCACTTTGCAACACATATTCTTTTATAATTACACTTTTGGTCACCATCGACATCATTTCCTAAATAATTACAGAAGTTACCGTTAGAGGATTGATTAACAATTAATAAGTTTTCTGTAGTGATATCACAAAATTTCAATAAAATTTGCATAATGTTTTTAAATAAGGTCTTGAAAATTCTAAATGCTGTAAAATGGTCAATTTTGACCTGTAGTTATGAAATGCTTTGCTTTTTGAATGGCTTTATTTTTTTTTCTCCAGAAGCTCAAGTTGATAGATTACTTAAAACATTTTCCTTACCTGTACATGATGGCAAGTCCTCTGGTAAAACAAATGTTTTAATGAAATCTTCCATTGCGAAGCAAACTGCTGCAATGTGCTTACAGGTACACGTCGGACCAGCACCAGCAGGGCATTCACAATTGGTATGGAGGATTGTCCCGTCATGACTGAGAATCATCATCATTTTGTATGTTGTTTTCTTGGTTTGTGCTTTGCATCGACCTTTTATTATTATTTTCTTCGCTAATTCATCATTTCGGAGATAAACATTCTGTACAAAGAAAAGATTAATGCAATAGGGTTTGTTAGTAAGTTTGAAATGTAAAGTAAAAATGCATTTAATTAATAGCTCTGAATGTTTTATGAAATTTATCACTTCAGATTCATGGGGAGGTACTTCATTTTAACGTGGAATCAGTGTCGAACTAAAAAATAATAAGTGGTTAAGTTATACTATTTCCAACAGATTTCTTTTTATCCATACAAAAAAAAAAGATAACACGGAATAACAAAATGGTACATTATGATACTATACTGACTAATTAAACAGTAAAAAATAATCAGAAATCTTTTTTTTTTCTTCTGGTAAATCTTAACCAAGGTGATTCTTGACCCAAATGTTTTTTTCCATGGTGAATCTTGACACAAAATGCTTTTGACCAATGTGAATCTTTGCCTAAAAGATATTGCAAATAAGTGAATCTTGACCTAAAAAAAATATGAAAAAGGTAAACGGTTGACTTAAATGATCTATTAATTTTCCAGATTTTGTAAATTTTAGTATAAAATTGTTACATTTTACCAAATTTTGGACCAAAAAATCTTGAAGACACTGAATTAAACAAGAACTTGAAAATGGGCCATCAGTAATTTTCGAACTGAAAAAAGTACGGGGGAAAGAGGGGGAGGGTTGGGGAGGAGGTTTAACCTTTTTAAGTTACACTGCTGTGCTAAATACTTTTTAAAGATTACAGTTGGACAGTTTCTGTGCCCCCGAGATTCAAACATCTTCCGCCGCCTCTGATCACAGAGATTCATCAATTAAAGACACTAGTGTTAGTCTACATGTTTTCAATTCGATTTTCCCTTAAATTAGTAACCTATTAGAGGTCTAAATTTCTAAATTGGTTTCGCTTAGAATTTTTTGCACGAAATTGTTGTAAATGTGCAGGAAATTTCGCAGAAAAGATCATTCCCAAGTTTAAAATTGATGTATTGTGCATATGTAGGTTAAAGGGAGGTGTTTACTTGAACACGAATCGTAGCATGTTTTCAAAGACAAATATTTCCTGATGTTGAAAATGCTTTGATGGCGGAATACTCAAATTGCACCAATTGTTGTACATATTTTTTGTACAGTACAATTCCCCCAACTTAAGGACAAGCGTAAGCTTTTTTTTTGTTGGAGTACAAAACTCAAGTTCTTGCACGGTTGTACCATAATTAAGTTAGGTCTGTTATGGTCTGTAGTTCTATATGCAAACTAGACCTGTAGTAGCATGGTAAACCACTTTAGTCCTAAGGCACAAACTTGTCATTTCTTTTCAAAACTAAAACAAAATATTGACTAGGCCTAGGCCTAATCAATGTCCCAACTTATCTTCAATCATTTGAAGCAATGTAAGATGTTTTATACAAGATATCTGGTTTCGCTTTTTTGAATTTTCATAAAAATCTATCAAAGTTGTCGTCACCTGGAAAGTTCCGCGACTGACTCAAATTTAAACTACAGTTTCTTAAAGATATCTAAATACCCAAGCAGGTGTACCACTAATGTCACATCATTAAAATCTTTGGTATTAATTTAACAGTAACTTCAATGAATTGTTATTCTTAGCTGTACAATTAACTTATGAAGAATCTAATAAATGAAAATGAGTTCAAATAACAATCCTTACTCATAACAATTATGTTTGACTTTGCATTTCTAAGATGGGTAGGATCAGGGTGCATTTCGTGCACCAAACTTTATAAATCTTTGACATGGACTTGACTTCTTTTCGGTATAGTGGCATAGCACAGGCTTTTTAAATTCCTTGGCGCACTCGTGTGAAAAAAAAAAATTAAAGCTTGAAATCCAATTATCCTATTCTCTTTCCTATTACACTACAAACAACAAGTTATTTACCTGATGTACCAATAAATCTTTGAGAATGTACTATAACTTTAAAACACACACACTTAAACTTAAAGATACTTTAACTCCTTTTAGATTGCTTAAGACTAGCAATGCAATGGCAGCAATAATTCAAAATAAAGCTGAAATATTTGTATCTTTACTAGATTACTGTATATTTTGTGTATTCCTGTTTCAGTGTATTTATATAAATAATAATTAGAATATTGTCAAAAACTGCATATTCATTATTTGTTCAGTGTTAATCATGTTATTTTGAAATAAAAAGCAAGTTTTGTCACCGCGGAAAGTATGTATAGCAAAAAACTAAGCAAGAGTATATGATTTACCAAGACCAACTCACCACTTGGTCGCTTGAAAATCATGGTGTATGAAACTTATCAAAGGCCTTGTAAGTTGTAGGCCTACATTCGGCGTAAGCTTTAGGCCTACATGGAATGCACTCTGGATTAGTTAGGGTGCTTAAAATTAGGTTATCCGGCGGATGGACAGCCACCACTAACGATAGCCATTTTCACAGCTGGCATCGTTCCGACGGTACTACGGTGTGGGCTTAGGTCTAGCTTAAGCTTACTATATTATTATATTAACCTAATGTTACTTTTTAAACTAGTTAGTAGGCCCCTAGGCCTAGTTAGGACTAAGGCCTAATAACATTAGGTCTAATCGTGACAAGTCATAAGGCTCAATGTTACACGCATGAAGTAGGTCTTTGTTATTGAGCAAAGTGGGACATCTTTGTGTCAAGCCATATCGTTAGGCCTATAGAAACGACAGCAATCAATGAATATCAGCCAACAAGAAAAAACAGATCAGTGACAGTGGGTAAAAACTTGTGTTTTTTTTTCCTAAATGAAAATAGATTTATGACCTAGGCTACATGTACAATCAGTCTAGCCTAACTGTTGACTAAACATTGTTAACAATCTCCTAACATAAAATTAAATCAACTTTAGACTCCAATCCTTATCTGGGATAGGCTAGACCTAGGCTAAGCTATGTGGTGTCGCTATTTTCTGTAAAGTTACATCACAGTTTTGGTCTAACGTTTCTAGAACATTCCGCGACTGACCAGAATATGTCAAACATGAAACCCAGCTCACTATTTTTTATAACCACTTTTATGCCAGCAGTACCAGGTATTGCAGTAACGTACTTAACGTTACATTAGCGTTGTTTCTCACTGTTATAACTTAAAGGTAAGCCTAGCATCAACGTTCAGATTGAACTTAAAGACCTAACTTTGATTGGTCTGCAGTTGAGTTAGGCTACCATTGAACCAACCTGAACATGTCCCGATGTAAATAATTCAAAGCTGTTTTCCCGAATGGCTTTCATATTCGACGCTAAAAAGAAATTAATGATTGAAGTTATGTTAAATTTGTTTATTGGTGGCAATCTTGCTGTTCCAAACGCTTCCTTTAGCTCAATAAATTCACCCATCTTCGTGCCTGAGTGTTACTGTATAGGCTAACTTTCACAACTGTTTTCTTCTTTAAATTTTAGCGCGGTGGTTTACGTTGTGTTTACAAACATAACTCATGTGGTATCTGTCGTCTGTTGTTTTACTTTTCTCCTCTTTTGATTGGTTCACCATAATCACGTGAATTTCGGCCATGTGACATTATTTAAATTAGATTCCCGGAAATTACCGATCAAATATGAAAAGGTCTATAGTTTATTCACTCGTCTACGTCCATATCACGCTGAAAATACCGGTTCTCGTCCGATCATCGAAGTCAAGCAACGTCAAACCCCGTCAGTACTTTAATGGGTGACCGTCTGGGAATACTGGGTGTCGTCGAGTTTTGTATTTTATTCACACCCCCTCTCCCCTCTCCCCTCCCCTACCCAATCGTGATTTTTATTTTTTCTAAGTATTACTTATCCAATTAACATGCTCGTTTTTCAGTTTGACATGAACATTTTTCTAATAATAATTATGTGCAAACATTGGCGCAGGCTTCCCACCCCTCCCGTTATTTGCCAGTGTCAAGTAAAGTCGCGAATACCTTCATCAATACTACAGGAGCATTACGCATACCCACACAGAGGTATGAATTGTTTACACAGCATACTTAGGCCTACATACATGCCGCTATGTTCAAAGCGCGTTGGTTTCGTAACAGTTCCCTCGCACTTGACGCGCTTCATGATCACGAAGCGTTGAGCGCTTGAAATTAGATTTCTTACTTGTGCGCGTCGGTTGGCTTTAGTTGTGACGGCAATGTGTGGAGCCTTGCACAGAGTAGTGGTATACTGCGTGGGGACGACGAAACATCTTATGTTGTTCAAGTGTCCGTAACCAAGCGCAACTGGACCTCTTATCAATCACGTTAGCAGCAGAGGAGGGCATTACGTAAGATAAAAACAAGTCTTATTCACTCGTCTACGTCCATATTACGCTGAAAATACCGGTTCTCGTCCGATCATCGAAGTCAAGCAACGTCAAACCCCGTCAGTACTTTAATGGGTGACCGTCTGGGAAAACTGGGTGTCGTCGAATTTTGTATTTTATTCACACCCCCTCTCCCCTCTCCCCCCCTCCTCCCCTACCCAATCGTGATTTTTTATTTTTCCCAAGTATTACTTATCCAATTAACATGCTCGTTTTTCAGTTTGACATGAACATTTTTCTCATAATAATTATGTGCAAACATTGGCGCAGGCTTCCCACCCCTCCCGTTAATTGCCAGTGTCAAGTTAAGTCGCGAATACCTTCATCAATACTACAGGAGCATTACGCATACCCACACAGAGGTATGAATTGTTTACACAGCATACTTAGGCCTACATACATGCCGCTATGTTCAAAGCGCGTTGGTTTCGTAACAGTTACCTCGCACTTGACGCGCTTCATGATCACGAAGCGTTGAGCGCTTGAAATTAGATTTCTTACTTGTGCGCGTCGGTTGGCTTTAGTTGTGACGGCACTGTGTGGTAGAGCCTTGCACAGAGTAGTGGTATACTGCGTGGGGACGACAAAACATCTTATGTTGTTCAAGTGTCCGTAACCAAGCGCAACTGGACCTCTTATCAATCACGTTAGCAGCAGAGGAGGGCATTACGTAAGATAAAAACAAGTCTTATTCACTCGTCTACGTCCATATCACGCTGAAAATACCGGTTCTCGTCCGATCATCGAAGTCAAGCAACGTCAAACCCCGTCAGTACTTTAA